>CAJVRN010000014.1:502500-512500 GCA_911728415.1 Lagocephalus sceleratus | reverse complement strand
AATAATAATAATAATAATAATAATAATAATAACAATAATCATCATCATCATAACAACGACAACAATAACAACAACAACAACAACAACAACAAATAATAACAATAATAATAATAATAATAATAATAATAATAATAATAATAATAATAATAATAATAATAATAACAACAATAATGTTTACGTGTGATTTATGAATGATGGCGTCTCTTCTATAATTAAAGCCGCCTATCAAAACAGCCGCGGCTCCTCCGGGGCGCCTCGCTACCTGACCGCCGGGGCGGCCGCGCCGCTCCGCCGCCGTCCCGCCTCCCATTGGCCCCGCCGCCCGCCCGTCACCGCCGCCCGGGCCGGGCCCCGGCGCCCATTGGGCGGCGGCGGGAGCGGCGCGGCCATTGGCGGAGAAACTAGGTTAGTGGTCCGACAGCCATGACGCTGAGGAGAAACTGGGTCACCGACGGAGGCTGCTTTATGTCACCGTCCCGCGGCCGCTCTCGCTCCCCGCCGCCCGCCCTCAATGGACCCGCCAGCCCCGCCGGGCCTGCCGTGAGTACCCCTCCGCGGCGGCCGGCCCGCTCCGCCCCGGGGGAGCGGCGCGATCGTCGATGGTTACCCCGGCGTCGGAGCTGTTTTCTGGGGGAGAGAGAGGGGAGAGAGGGGGGGGTGGGAGCGCGAGCCGCGCTGGGCCACCGCTAACGGTCGAGCCACGGGGTCGCCGGGGCCGGGCGGCGGGGGCTGGGGGGAGGCGGGAAGGCCCGCTCCACCGTCGCGGTCCCCGGAGCTCGGCCCGAGCCGGGAGGGAGGGAGGGGGGGGCGGCTCTACGCGGCCCTCGTCGCGGCTAGGCGCCGCTAGCGCCGCGGATGTAAACAGGCCTCTCGGCGGGGCTCCGTCACGCTCGTGTTCTTCGACAGCGGCCGTTGTCATTCGGGCCCCGGCCACGGTCCTCCGTCACCCCCCCTCCTTCTGACCTCTGCCCGGGAGAGGGGGGGGGGTCGCCCGGGGGAAGCCGTGTGTTGCGCGGGGCTGTGGGGACACCTCCGTCACGGCCGGAGCCGCGTCTTTGTACCCCCCCCACCAGCTCCGGGTACTGGCCGCTGTATGACGCTCTTCAGCCGGACATGGGGGGCTGATGGGGGGCCGGTGGTCGGGCCTCTGAGGGGCCGGTGGTCGGGCTGATGGGGGGCCGGTGGTCGGGCCTCTGAGGGGCCGGTGGTCGGGCTGATGGGGGGCCGGTGGTCGGGCTGATGGGGGGATGATGAGGGGCCGGTGGTCAGGCTGATGGGGGGCCGGTGGTCGGGCTGATGGGGGGATGATGAGGGGCCGGTGGTCAGGCTGATGGGGGGCCGGTGGTCGGGCTCTGATGGGGGAGTGGGGGCCGGTCGGGCTGATGGGGGATGATGAGGGGGCCGGTGGTCGGGCCTCTGAGGGGCGGTGATGGGGGATGATGAGGGGCCGGTGGTCCGGCTGATGGGGGGCCGGTGGTCCGGCTGATGGGGGTATGAGGGCCCGGTGGTCGGGCTGATGAGGGCCCGGTGGTCGGGCTGATGGGGGGATGATGAGGGGCCGGTGGTCGGGCTGATGAGGGGCCGGTGGTCGGGCTGATGAGGGGATGATGAGGGGCCGGTGGTCCGGCTGATGGGGGGCCGGTGGTCCGGCTGATGGGGGCTGATGAGGGCCCGGTGGTCGGGCTGATGGGGGGCTGATGAGGGGCCGGTGGTCGGGCTGATGGGGGCTGATGAGGGGCCGGTGGTCGGGCTGATGGGGGGCCGGTGGTCGGGCTGATGGGGGATGATGAGGGGCCGGTGGTCGGGCCTCTGAGGGGCCGGTGGTCGGGCTGATGGGGGGATGATGAGGGGCCGGTGGTCGGGCTGATGGGGGGCCGGTGGTCGGGCTGATGAGGGGATGATGAGGGGCCGGTGGTCCGGCTGATGGGGGGCTGATGAGGGCCCGTGGTCGGGCTGATGAGGGCCCGGTGGTCGGGCTGATGAGGGGCCGGTGGTCGGGCTGATGAGGGGATGATGAGGGGCCGGTGGTCCGGCTGATGGGGGGCCGGTGGTCGGGCTGATGGGGGGCTGATGAGGGGCCGGTGGTCGGGCTGATGGGGGCCCGGTGGTCGGGCTGATGGGGGGCTGATGAGGGGCCGGTGGTCGGGCTGATGGGGGGCTGATGAGGGGCCGGTGGTCGGGCTGATGGGGGGCCGGTGGTCCTCCAGATGTGTCCTCCAGATGTGTCCTGCATCTGCACCAACCCGAGGGGTCCTGGACTGTTCTTGTCGGGTGATTTTAGGGCTGTGTGAGTCTGTTTGGGGGCTTTAAACGGGGACCTGTGGCCCCCCCCAGAGAGCCCGATGAGTTTATTTATTAACCCCGTCTTGACAGGGACCGGGCCGGTGAACTTCAGACCTCCCGGCGTTTCTGCAGGGCCAGGCGAAAGGCGTCCGCCGTTATCGCCGCCCTTATCAGCAGGACGGGCTGACAGGGCGTCGTCGCGGTGTTAGTGGGACATCCGTTGATCCAGGGAGAAAGGCCTTTATTGACCTTTGACCTATAGCCATAGTTCAACCACAGATTAAAGCCAACGTAAGAGCCTCCGGTGTGACCTAAATAAGTGTTGGTGGTGCATCACAACATCATTAGCTTCTTTTGAGGTGCTCAAATAGATAACCAGATAACCCAGCCCTAATATTTGGCCTTCTGGTGACATTAATAACGCGATTGTGTTAAATGTGCCGAGGTCAGGGGTGGTTTCGTGGTCGTATCAGCTGTTGGCAATTTCCTCAGGGCTTGTTTATGGCTTTGGTAACGAAGGCCGTAAAATTATAACTCGCTTATATTTGCTCGGTGCAGGATAATCTACAGAGAAAGGCTGCAGATACCGTTATAATTAAGAACATGTCAACATATAGACAATTAAGAACATATCAACATATAGACAATTAAGAACATATCAACATATAGATAATTAAGAACATATCAACATATAGACAATTAAGAACATATCAACATATAGACAATTAAGAACATATCAACATATAGACAATTAAGAACATATCAACATATAGACAATTAAGAACATATCAACATATAGACAATTAAAAACATATCAACATATATAATGAAGAACATATCAACATATAGACAATTAAGAACATATCAACATATGTAATTAAGAACATATCAACATATAGACAATTAAGAACATATCAACATAGATCATGAAGAACAAATCAACATATAGATAATGAAGAACATATCAACATATAGATAATGGAGAACAAATCAACATATATGAAGAACATATCAACATATAGATAATGGAGAACAAATCAACATATATGAAGAACATATCAACATATAGATAATGAAGAACATGTCACGTAATGGAAGTATAAGAAAAAAGCAAACTAGTGCGAGAAGGCCGGAGGGAACATGTGTGATCTGTTTTTAATGATTGTTGATTGGGAGGATAAACCTCGCGCTGGGCTCCCAACTCGAACTCGTTTCCTGTTTGATTTTGAGGTCGTGATTGTGGCTAATTTGTTCCCGAGATGACCCTTGTGTGATCGGGACGGTCGACCTTCACCTTTTCAGGCATTCCTCAAAAATCGCCGATGAGGTAAATTAATTCAAGCTTTTGTTTTTTTTTTTCCCTCGAGTTTGCAAATATTGATTTCAGTTGTTTCAAAAAAAAAAAAAAACTGCAGCTTCTGCTTTGAAATATTCTTCCAAATTTCCGTACAACCGTCTCTTGGCTGAAACGGGTTCAAGGCGAGTGAGCGCATCGCCTGCGTTCGGTCTGTGTGGACAGATTTGTCTGCTGCGTAACCATGGCAACCTCAATATTTTATTTTTTTTCTTCTGAGACGTCTATGAAACGAAGCGCAGATGCTTCGCCCCGCGATAAATATAAAATGCGGAGTTCGAACCCGTCCGCGTCAGTGAAAACCGACTTCTCCTCGCTGGGGTTTTTCATCTCTTGTGATTCAAACACACACACGCGTGTGAAGTCCAGCCTTTTTTTTCTTTTATCACCTGAGCGATTCCCTTGATCTTTTCTATCAATGAGTGCTTCCGTGCTGCTCGCCCAGTGGTCCAGGGGCAGCGCTTCGCTGGCTGGCCGCCCCTTCCCGGGGCCTGGGCCTGGGCCTGGTTTCTGGCGGCGTGAGTGGGTGGAGGGTGTAGAACATGGAAAGAGACCTGAGCGGCGTGCTGAGTCACTGATGAAGTAGAAGTAGGTGGTGGATGGAAATTGAGGCTGGCTGGTTTTTAGACCACAGAGACTGAGTGACCCAGTTTCCAGTACAGCACCAGTTCCTCTCAGTATCGCCAGAGTGGTTTTCCCCCCCGTAGCCCAGAACCTTGTCTCTTGAAAAACAATTACCGGGTCTGCCCAAATCAAGAAACCTTGAGCTTCCTGACTCACTGCAGCGAGCAGGTCAAGTTCTACATCATTAGTGATGTTACGTTGTGAGCTATATTTTCATTTCTGATCCAGACGAGTTGTTGGAATTGAACTACAGGCGAGCATAGAACCAAATAACCGTATTTTCCGAATATAAGCCCCGCCCACTACATTTTAAAGGACAAAAATATATTCACATTTACCGACTATATGATGCAAATGTCCACTCTTTTTGTCCTTTCCGTGACGAGGGTGTGTGCGCACGACACGCCAAGTGTTAAAATTTAAGGCTTAAATGTAGCGTTCTCTTTTGTGCCTCGCCTCGTCCGTCCAGGTAGAGCGCCCCCTTGAGCCCGGAAAAGATCCGGATTAGCCGCATCAGGGTGTAAGTCGCAGTGTTCGAAGCGTGGGAAAAATGTTGCAGCTTACGGTCTGGAAAATAAGGTCATCTGTTGGCGTTTTCGGCATGACAGCCATCTTCCACCTCTAGCGTTCATGCTTCAGTACCGTTGGTCAAAGTGGGTTTATTTAGGAGGGACAACGACATCAGATCTCCCGTTTTGGAGTGTCTCGTGTGTGGTTTGCTCTCGACGCGCCAGAACTGATCGTTCCAAATCCGACTCAAACCGCAAATGGAGGCGTTCTTTTGTGTTATCGCTTCCATAGTATGACCCAAGACCTCCACAGACACACTTGCACAACTCGAGCCTGCGCGTTAACTCAAGTTTCCGACCAGTCGCAGCCGCGGGGGGGCCTCGTGGGAGCGGCAGGGCGAACTTTCGTCGGCCGAATTAATACTGCAGAGGGCGAACGCGCAGCTCCATTTTGAAGAGCGCATCTGCAGACGTAAACGTCGAGAACAACAGCTGCTACGGCGTCGGCGATACAGCCAAGTGGAAGAAAGATGTATGCGCAGAAGGGCCGTAGCGCTGCACACTTTACCTCCCACGGATCACAAACGCACATCAAGACGCGGAATGAACAAAAATAATTCAGCCCCGGACGCTTAAATTGGACTGTTCATCACGCATTGCAATCTAATACAACACGTCATCGGACTGTTATGGCACTTTAAATCACACCACGGGGAAATGTCTGTGCCCCCCCCCCAGCCCGATGTGAATCACGCGGAAGCGGAGGGGGTCTGCGAACAGCCGCCCACATGGTGGAGCTGGTATCTGCCTCATTAGCTCCCCACAGCTGAGTGAAACACAACAGCTGTTGGCTCGGCCCCGGCGAGCTCCTCGGCGGATTCTGAACGCACGAGAAAAACAAAATCGTTTTTTTGTGACCGTTTATGGTCAACGCACTTGTCGCGTCCCTTGGTTCGGGAAGTCGGGAGAAGCGCGCCCTTTCTTCACGGCCTTGCTGGTTGCCCCCCCCCCACTGTCTTTGAGAGTTTCTAGATTTCTTTAGCAGCGTGTTCATTGTAATTATTATTGTTGTTGTTGTTATTATTGTTGTACTCTGTGAGCAGTCCTCCATAAAGAAAGGTCAATGCTTGCGTCTACGATTGATGTTTTGCTTGAGAGAGCCCCCAAAAGGCCTCCGTCTCTCTGGGTCTGCGTTACTTGTGCGATATCGGCTGCATCGCTGCTACTTTGTGACTTCCCTTATTTAACGGGAGGATCACCGTGCGCTCCCCCCCCTCGCGCCTTCGGTTATGTTTTCTGCTGCAGCATCCATTTTTAAGTCTGCTAAAGATTTCCACACACTTTTTTGACCTCCTCCTCTCTGTTCTCTGCAGGTTTAGAAGACAAGCTGATTAAGGATCGGATTATTTTTTTTATTTTTTTTTTGGAGAAAGTGTTCGTGCTGAACTGGATGAAACCAAGCCGGGCTGAGTCAAGCGAGACGCAGACGAGTGACACAGATCCCGGCGACACCAGGCTCATCCAGGAGACCTGTCCCAGTTTCCTATCCAGGTAATTGCGGCAGTCGGGCTGTTCCAACGGTGCTAAAGACGGCAGACTGCAGCACGGAAGGCTGCTCTATTAAGGTCTGACTGGTTACACCACCCAAGACATTAGCGCCCGTGCGCAGCCCGATGGGTTTTATTCTGGAAGGTTGGCTGACACGGCCTGGAATCACGTTAGACCTGAGGTAATGTCACTCCACAGTTGAGCCCTTGGCAGCCAGGTCAAAGGAACATGGCGTCTCGGCTCGTCGTAATCACGTCTTCAAAATACCTCGTTTCCATCAAGGCCGCTGAGATTCCTCGGAAAATTCTGCAGCTTCGTTTAGACCTTGTTCCAAGTTCCATCAAGAGAACTGGAGCATACGAAGGGCGCTTAGATATTTGGGTTTAGTTTTCATGTAACAAACATGTTGTGACCCAAGTCTCTCTGTCACAGTTCATGTCTCTCACACACACACACACACACACTTACACACTCACACACCCAGCTTAGTGAAACCCGACTGGTTTCCTGTTTACCTTGATCCTCCTTTAGCATCGGTCACATGTTGCTTCAGTGTCTCAGACGTGTGAACTGCTTTAACGCAGGTTTCTATGCCAGGTGAAGAGACCCACCGCGCATCCATGACTTTGGTCTGAGTTATCACGCTGCGCTAACCTCGTGTTCACGACATGTCTGCGCTCCTATCAGGACCTAAATCTGCCCGGTGTGCTGCTCTTTTCACAGTTGAGGTCTCCAGTGTGGATGGAAGGAGATGATTTTAACACAGAGGCTGTGATGAACATCTGTGGTAAGTGGCCGTACGCCCTACTTATAACACGCGCACCTGGTTAACCCCTGTCTCCACATACCTCACACACAAGTGTTGGTAAAATAATGGAGAATTCTAATTCTCTTCTACCAGCCCCATCTGTCCAACGGCAGACTATGACTGAAGCGTCTCTGCTTCTTTGTTGGATCCCCACATCGTGCACAGATGCCTTTGAGTCTGGGTTCTGCCGCGTTCTCAGAGTTGAGAGCAGCGTCGTGGACTCTGGGTGAACCCCCGACTGTCCCACTTTGCCTTCTCCAAAGCAGGCTCGCTGCGCTGAAAGTGTTTACCTTTGAAATCTGGGTGCTCTGGCGTCCCATGATAAGGCCCTCACAAGCTCGTCGTCTGCTGTAGGCAGGGGAGCTCCCCGGGCCCTCCGGCTGACCCGAGACACTCGTGGCCCTCACAACCAGACCTTAAGTGGGTTGTTGACTGGACACCGCTGGCTCTGATTGAACTGTGTGCATAAGGGAGCAGCCGCTCACGGTCACCATCTTGTAAAGCCGGCCCGCCGGGGCACTTCCAGTGCTGCTGTGTGTGCATCTGGTGGTGCTCCGGCTCCCTCTGCCCCCCCGTGGTGGTCATTACAACCCTCTCCTGCTCTGCAGATGACCTGATGGCAGACCAACGGATGGACATCTCATCAACAATGACTGACTTCATGTCCCCGGGCTCCACCGACCTCATCTCCAGCTCTATCAGCACGCCGGGAATGGACTACACCCGCAAGAGGAAGGGCAGCACCACCGACTACCAGTAAGCACGGGGGGGGGTGAAGGACGCTTTGAGGCAGGAATGAGGCTAAAGGGATGGGAGGGAAGATGAGATATGAGTCAGAAAGGGCTCAATCGTGTTTGTCACAAATGCACCAAAGGAAATGGCATTTTCAGTTTCCCCACTAATGAGATGAGAGGAGAGCTCACGAGGGCCCTGCGCCACCGCGCCGCCGCGTCTGCTCTCCAAACGAAACCAGACCGATGTGAAATATGTAAAACCGATTATCCGTTATCATGTTTCTGAAGTGCACGCGAGCGCGTCACGCCCGACTGTTGCAGACCTCTCAGACGGGCCTCCTGCACGGATTGTGTACATGTGCACGTTTAGGTTGCTCAGTAAAGGGGTGACACGCTAACGATGACATTTGTTTCTTTGCAGAATCGATGGCTTCTCCTTTGAGTGAGTTCACACACACACACACACACACACACACTGCTCATGAGAAGGTGTAGCGTTGTTATCACACCTCATGGGGTTTAACTTTAGTTTATTTACTGGTGAAATGTTGAAACTAAGCTGGTGTTTTTCCCTTTTCAGTGACATGGACCCAGACAAAGACAAACTGGGGAGGTAAAGAACCTTTCCTCAGACGATGTGTGCTTCAGGAGGTTGTTGGGTCCCTCTTTAATATTGTTTTTTCTTCACAGCGACCAACAGGGCCGGATTAAGAATGCCAGGTATTTAAGTCCTTGGTGTTGGGGTGGAGAGGAGCACCGTTCCCCAGAAGGGAGACTAACCTGCTGCCTTTGCTCCGCCCCCCCAGAGAGGCTCACAGCCAGATTGAGAAGCGCCGCCGGGACAAGATGAACAGCTTCATCGACGAGCTGGCGTCCCTGGTGCCCACCTGTAACGCCATGTCCCGCAAGTTGGACAAGCTGACGGTCCTCCGCATGGCTGTCCAGCACATGAAGACGCTGAGAGGTGAGGAGGCGTGGATGTTGGGACGCGCTCTTGTAACCCCTGTTCAAGCTGGGCCTCATTAAAATACCTGTGGAGCAGAAGAAAGAGCCATAGATGTTGGATTTCAGTGGCTACAGGTGAGAGAGGAGAAAACACAGGAGACGTTACGATGACGTAGCAGGACGTGTGTGCTTCGTCTCCTCTCAGACCTTCTGCTGTGTTCAGTGTGAAATGAGTGACGATGGAGCAGGGACTGAAGTTCTTTGAGATGGAAGGAACACGGGAAGCTTAACAAAATCTTAGGACATCGCCTGCATCTAAATATTAACTTTATTAGTCATATTTATAAATCAGGTTTTATAAATCACGTTGTGGAAAAAAAAAAAGGTTTTTGTGGATTTTGTGATTTTGAAGTGTGAAAATGGGGGATGAGAAAAGTACGTGGCTGTAAATTTATTGGCGTGAGGCTGAAAGAGACCACTCTCATTCTATTAGTAGATTAGAGGACGAGAGGAGGAAAAAAAGCTTTTATAATTCTGAACCACAACAGAGTGTTTGGGATCGCTTCTCTCCTGGCAGCGTGGTGACACGAGAGGCGTTTCAGTGGTGTTTGTTGTGGTCCGCAGGCGCTGCTAACCCCTACACCGAGGCCAACTACAAGCCCTCCTTCCTCTCGGACGACGAGCTGAAGCATTTGATACTGAGGGTGAGTGCTCTGAGGTGCACCCGCGCGGGCCGGGCTACTTCAGCGCCACGTCCGCAGATAACCGATGTCGGCGGAGCGTCCTCGTGCGATTCGCTTTAGAAACAGGAAAACGTTTTCTCGTCTCTGAGGAGCGGTTGTGAAACGCTGTGTGTGTCCTCTGGGTCGTGCAGGCTGCGGACGGGTTCCTGTTTGTGGTCGGCTGTGATCGTGGAAAGATCCTCTTTGTGTCCGAATCGGTGTACAAGATTCTCAACTACAGCCAGGTACGCAGCCCCCCGCGGGGGCTCGGTTCCGAGGTCCGTTTTTATCCCTCTCCACGTCTTGATCTTTCCTCTTTCCCCCCAGAACGACCTGATAGGCCAGAGCCTCTTTGACTACCTTCATCCCAAGGACATCGCCAAGGTCAAAGAGCAGCTGTCCTCCTCAGACACAGCCCCGCGGGAGAGGCTCATCGACGCCAAGAGTGAGTGCCCCGCCTCAGCACCCCCCGA
>CAJVRN010000014.1:462500-490000 GCA_911728415.1 Lagocephalus sceleratus | reverse complement strand
GAGGAGGGAGGAGGAGAGAGGAGGAGGAGGAAGAGGGAGAGAAAGAGGAGGAGGAGGAGAGAGGAGGAGGAGTAGGAAGAAGAGGAGGAGGAAGAGGGAGAGGAGGAGGGAGAGAAAGAGGAGGAGGAAGGAGAGAAAGAGGAGGAGAGAGAAGAGGAGGAGGAGGGAGAGAAAGAGGAGGGAGAGAAAGAGGAGGAGGAGGAGAGAGAAGAGGAAGAGGAGGATGAAGAGGGAGAGGAGGAGGAGGAGGAGGAAGGAGAGAAAGAGGAGGAGGAGGAGAGAGAAGAGGAAGAGGAGGATGAAGAGGGAGAGGAGGAGGAGGAGGAGGAGGAAGGAGAGAAAGAGGAGGAGGAGGAGAGAGAAGAGGAAGAGGAGGATGAAGAGGGAGAGGAGGAGGAGGAGGAAGGAGAGAAAGAGGAGGAGGAGAGAGAAGAGGAGGAGGAGGGAGAGAAAGAGGAGGAGGAGGAGAGAGAAGAGGAGGAGGAGGGAGAAAAGAGGAGGAGGAGAGAGAAGAGGAGGAGGAGGGAGAAAAGAGGGAGAGAGAAGAGGAGGAGGAGGAAGGAGAGGAGGAGGAGGAGAGAGAGGAGGAGGAGGAGGATGAAGAGGGAGAGGAGGAGGAGGAGGAGAGAGAAAAGGAGGAGAGAGAGGAGGAGGAGAGAGAAAAGGAGGAGAGAGAGGAGGAGGAGAGAGAGGAGGAGGAGAGAGAAAAGGAGGAGAGAGAGGAGGAGGAGAGAGAAGAGGAGGAGGAGGATGAAGAGGGAGAGGAGGAGGAGGAGAAAGGAGAGAGAAGAGGGGGAGGAGGGGGAGGAGGAGGAGGAGGTACCTTCTATCCCCAGGCGGATCTTCTTCAGCCCTCTCTCCTTCAGAACAGCTTTGGCCACGTCTCTGTTCTCGATGTACTTGAAGAACCGGTACAGCTTGGTGCTGTAGATGACTGGGGGGGGGGGCAAGGGGGGGTCAGAGTCGGGGGAGAGAGAGAGAGAGAGAGAGAGAGAGAGAGAGAGAGAGAGAGCAGAGTTAGTGGGGGTCACACCATACCCTCCCACAGGGGGGTTCACACCAGACCCCTGCCCCCCCCGCCACCCCCGCCCTGCCCCCCCCCCCCACTCACTCTGGGAGTACTCCTCCCCCATCTGGGGGGGGTACTCCTCGTCCCAGTCCACCACGTCGTCGTCGGTCAGCACCACCACGTGACACTCCCTCTCCCCGCTCTGGGCGCTCGCCACCATCAGGGGCAGCACCATCTCCTCCAGGTAGCACTCGAACTGACGCCGGGCGCCGTCGTTGGACAGCTCGTGCATCAGGGCGCCTGCGGGGGGGGGGGGGGGGCAGGGGGGGGGAGGGGGGGTTAAAGTAAAGCCACGTTAGAGTCTTTGATGTGTTCACATCAAGGTTCAACATCGGGGGGGCAAAGTGAGGAAATGCAGAACCACCGAAGTTACCTCCCCCTTCACCCCCTCCCCTTTGCCTCCCCCCTTCACCCCCTCCCCTTTGCCTCCTTCCTTCACCCCCTCCCCTTTGCCTCCCCCCCTCCACCCCCTCCCCTTTGCCTCCCCCCTTCACCCCCTCCCCTTTGCCTCCCCCCTTCACCCCCTCCCCCTCCCTCCCCCCCCCTCCCCTTGCCTCCCCTCCCCTTTGCCTCCCCCCTTCACCCCCTTTGCCTCCCTCCTTCACCCCCTCCCCTTTGCCTCCCCCCTTCACCCCCTCCCCTTTGCCTCCGTCCTTCACCCCCTCCCCTTTGCCTCCCCCCTTCGCCTGTGCGAGTCTGATCTGAAACATCCGCATCAACACAAGACGGGAGGAAAGACGTTGAGACGTTCGTCTTCTAGAAGAAAAGAGTTCAGGCTCTGACCCCAATAACGTTATGACACAGCACACACACACACACACTCACACACACACTCACTCACACACTCACACACACTCACACACACACACACACACACACTCAGATAAAGGCCTGAGAGACCTACCAGCTAATCATGACCTAGTTACAGCACCAAGACACACACACACTCACTCTCACACACATGCACACAGAAACACTCACACACACAAACACACACATTCACACACACAAAAACACTCACTCACACACAAACACACAAACACTCACACAAACACACACTCACACCCACACATTCACACACACACACTCAAACACACACACTCACACACACACACACCCTCAAACACACTCACACACACAAACACACTCACTCTCACACACACACACACACACACACACACACACACTCTCACACACACACACACAAACACACTCACTCACACACACACACACACACACACACACACACACACACACACACACACACACACACTCAGCCTACGAGCTGAAGCTGCACCTCCCACACAAGACAGAGACAAACGAAAAAGGCACAAACGCGCAACGCAACAAAAACACACACACACACGGACATCGGCGCGCGCAGACGCGCGTTCGACACGCAAACAACCGGTGACGGGGTCAAACATCGGCGGCGTTCGGCGGCGGCGGGAGCGGCGTACTCACTGAGGTCTCTGCACTTGATGGTGCTGTCGCTGAAGGAGATGCAGAGGTAGTCACATGCCTCCCTCAGCTCGGGGATGGAGACGCCGTCAGGGCAGCGGATTATCCCCGACTTGTAGTAATCCTGCCATTTTCAGCAGCGCCGCACACACACACACACACACACACACAGCAGGACGGGCGAGGGAGAGGAGAGAGACGAGAGAGAGGAGAGGAGAGGAGGGGAGACGCCATTAGAGATGCTGCTGGGGGGAGGGGGAGGGGGAGGAGGGAGAGAGAGGAGCAGTGAGAGAGAGACAGAGAGGGAGGGAGGGAGAGAGAGAGGGAGGGAGGGAGGGGGAGAGAGAAGGAGAGAGAGGAAGCAAGGGGAGAGAGAGGAAGGGAGGGGGAGAGAGAGAGGGAGGGGGAGAGAGAGAAGGAGAGAGAGGAAGCGAGGGGAAGAGAGAGGCTTAGAGAGGAAGAGAGAGAGGGAGGGAGAGAGAGAGGAAGCGGGGGAGAGAGAGGAAGGGAGGGGGAGAGAGAGGGAGAGAAGGAGAGAGAGAGGAAGCGAGGGAGAGAGAGAGGGAGGGAGAGGGAGAAAGGAAGGGGAAAGAGAGAGGGAGAGAGAGGGAGGAAGGAAGGGAGGGGGAGAGAGAGGAAGGGATAGAGGAGAAAGAGAGGGAGAGAGAGAGGTAGAGAGAGGGATGGGGAGAGAGAGACGGGGAGAGGGAGAGGAAGGAGCAGTGAGAGAGAGAGAGGGGGAGAAATGGGGAGGGAGAAAGACAGAGAGAGAGGGGGAGGTGGGGGGACAGAGAGGGGGTGAAGAGCAGGTAGAGAGACAGTCAAGTACAGTTGAGAGAGAGAGAGAGAGAGAGAGACTAAGAGGATGAGAGGATGAGAGTAAGAGCGTGTGAAAGGAGATCGTTGTGTTCAGGTTCTATTTCTGATTCAGCACCAACAAAGACCTGATTTTAAACACCACCAAAATAAAAGCACCTCCCTCGAGGACGCCTGAGGGTTCTGGGGGACACGTGATGACGTTAAGAGTCACATGACCGAACGCTCTCATCGTTAACGGTGACGGGTCATGTGATCATTCATAAAGAGTTCATGGACAAATGACAGAAACAGCTGACCTAGGATCAGTTTAACGACTAACAGCAGGAGGAGGAGGAAGAGGAGGAGGAAGAGGAGGAAGAGGAGGAGGAGGAAGAGGAGAAGGAGGATGAGGAAGGATAGGAGGAAGAGGAGGAGGAAGAGGAGGAGGAAGAAGAGGAGGAGGAGGATGAGGAAGAATAGGAGGAGGAAGAGGAGGAGGAAGAGGAAGAGGAGGAGGAGGAGGAAGAGGAGGAGGAGGAAGAATAGAAGGAGGAAGAGGAGGAGGAAGAGGAAGAAGAGGAGGAAGAGAGAAAGAAGAGGAGGAGCAGGAGGAAGAGGAGTAGAGGGGTGAGTGGTGTCCTGAGGGGCCCAGATGTTCCCAGATGTGCAGCAGCTCTGTAGAGCTTCATCATCAGCTGATGGTGGGGGGTCGTCCACACTGACGGTACACACAGAGGAGTTGTGGAGGAGTAACACCATCACCCCCCCCTCACCCCTCCATTACCATCACCCCCCCTCACCCCCTCTCACCCCCCCCTCACCCCCTCTATCTGATCCAGCAGGTCTGGTGATGAGACCGTTGATGGTTGCTGCTCAACAGCATACACCAGGGGTCTCCCACCCCGTCCCCAGGGGGCCGTGAGGCTGCAGGTTCTGGTCCCACCAGTCCAGCTCACCCAGTTTGACCAGTCAGCTGTTGAAGACTCAGATGAGTTGATGAAGTGAGTCCAGTCTGGTGCTACTGCTGCTGCGTCGGACCAGAACCTGCAGCCTCACGGACCTCTGGGGGGGACCTGGAGACCCCTGGGGGGACCTGGAGACCCCTGGGGGGGGGGTGGAGACCCCTGGGGGAATCTGGAGACCCCTGGAGACCCCTGGGGGGACCTGGAGACCCCTGGTGGGGACCTGGAGACCCCTGGGGGGACCTGGAGACCTCTGGGGGGGACCTGGAGACCCCTGGTGGGGACCTGGAGACCCCTGGGGGAACCTGGAGACCTCTGGGGGGGACCTGGAGACCCCTGGTGGGGACCTGGAGACCTCTGGGGGAACCTGGAGACCTCTGGGGGGGACCTGGAGACCCCTGGTGGGGACCTGGAGACCCCTGGGGGGACCTGGAGACCCCTGGGGGAACCTGGAGACCTCTGGGGGGACCTGGAGACCCCTGGTGGGGACCTGGAGACCCCTGGGGGGACCTGGCCCCTGGGGAACCTGGAGACCTCTGGGGGACCTGGCCCCTGGTGGGGACCTGGAGACCCCTGGGGGGGACCTGGAGACCCCTGGGGGACCTGGAGACCCCTGGACTAGGGTCAGTAACGTGGGGGGGTCGGGGTCCTTCCTCCCCCTGTGGGTCCTCCCTCATTATTTTGTTCAGATGAAACAACAAAATATCATTTAAACTGGATGAAAAGGAGCAGATTTAAGGAAGGAAACAAGGGATCACCGAGGAGACGATGGAGAGAAACGGAAGAGGAAGGAATGTACAGACACCAACGATGAAGAGGGGGAGGAGGGGGAGGGGGAGGAGGGGGAGGGGGAGGAGGAGGAGGAGGGAGGAGGAGGGGGGGGGAGGAGGAGGAGGAAGAGGAAGAGGGGGAGGAGGAGGAGGGAGAGGAGGAGGAAGGGGAGGAGCGGGAGTAGGAGGAGGAGGAGGGAGAGGAGGAGGAGGGGGAGGGGGAGGAGGAGGGGGAGGAGGGGGGGGAGGAGGTCCTCACCAGGATGGCCCTGAAGATGGTGCAGCTGATGCCGTCGGCCACCTCAAACTCGCCCTTCTCGTTGGGCCTCGTGAAGTTGTTGTCCCTCCCAGAGCCGAACATCCTGAACCGGGGGAGAGGGGCTGTGAACGGGGGAGGACCAGCTCTCCTATTCTTCCCCTCCTCTTCCTCCCCCTCTCCCCCCCCCCCCTCCTCTTCCTCCTTCTCCACTACCTCCCCCTCTTTCTCCTCCTCCCCCTCTCCCTCCTCTTCCTCCCCCTCCTCTTCTTCCTCCTGCTCCTCCCCCTCCTCTTCCTCCTCCTCCACCTCTCCCTCCTCCTACACTACCTCCCCCTCTTTCTCCTCCTCCACTACCTCCCCCTCTTTCTCTTCCTCCCCCCTCCTCTCCCTCCTCCTCCACTACCTCCCCCTACCCCCCCTCCTCTTCTTCCTCTCCCCCTCCTCTTCTTCCCCTCCTCCACTACCTCCCCCACCTCCTCTTCTTCCTCCCTCCCTCCTCTCCCTCCTCCTCCACTACCCCCCCTTCTTCCTCTCCCCCTCCTCCTCCACTACCTCCCCCTTTTTCCTCCTCCCCCTCCTCCCCCCCTCCTCTTTCTCCTCCTCCACTACCTCCCCCTTTCTCCTCCTCCCCCTCTCCCCCCTCCTCTTTCTCCTTCTCCACTACCTCCCCCTCCCCTTCTTCCTCCCCCCCTCTCCTTCCTCCTCCACTACCTCCCCCTCTTTCTCTTCCTTCCCCCTCCTCCTCCACTACCTCCCCCTACCCCCCTCCTCTTCTTCCTCTCCCCCTCCTCTTCTTCCCCTCCTCCACTACCTCCCCCACCTTCTCTTCTTCCTCCCTCCCTCCTCTCCCTCCTCCTCCACTACCCCCTCCCTTCTTCCTCTCCTCCCCTCGTCCTCCACTACCTCCCCCTACCCCCCTCCTCTTCTTCCTCTCCCCCTCCTCTTCTTCCCCTCCTCCACTACCTCCCCCACCTTCTCTTCTTCCTCCCTCCCTCCTCCTCCACTACCTCCCCCTCTTTCTCCTCCTCCCCCTCCCCCCCCCTCCTCTTCCTCCTTCTCCACTACCTCCCCCTCTTTCTCTTCCTCCCCCTCCCCCTCTCCCTCCTCCTCCACTACCTCCCCCTCTCCCCCCTCCCTCTCCCTCTTCCTCCCCCCTCCTCCTCTCCCTCCTCCTCCACTACCCCCCCCTACCCCCCCCCCTTCTTCCTCCCCCCACCTCTTCCTCCTCCTCCACTACCCCCCACCCTCTTCTTCCCCCTCCCCCCCCGGGGTGCTCCTCACCTTCCCAGCATGGTGTTGGGCTGAGCCGTGAAGATGGACGGGTCCACCACGAACCTGGTGTTGTCCACGATGAGCGTGACGCGCTCGCCGAGCCGGGGGCCGCCGCCGCCACCGCCGCCGCCCCCCAGGTCGTACACGTAGACGGTGTCGGCCAGACACTTGGGGTGGTGGTCGGCCCCGGGGGGCCCCGGGGGCCGGTGGGCGTACCCGCCGAGGGGCCGCGGGCTGGACGACCTGGAGGACGAGCCCCCATCGCCTCGCTCGCGGTCTGCGGGGGTACATCCGCTCAGGTTCGGGGTTCTTCGGCGAAGGCCCCGCCCCCTCACCCCCCTCCTCCCCCCCTCCCTCCTCACCGTGCTGCCGGGTCGGAGACGTCACGTTTCTGATGCAGGGCGTCAACAGCCCCTCCCCCCTCTCGTAGGAGGAGTCGCGGGAGCGGTCGCTGGAGCGCCGGCGCTGCTCGCGGTGGTGCTCCCCGCCCCCGGCCCCGCCCCCCCTCTCCCTCGCCGCCTCGCCGGCCCTGGTCCCGTACAGGCTCATGGTCCCGCCGAGCTGCTGGTCCCAGTCCACCACCGACACGGCGCAGCGCTCTTCCCTGGGGGGGGGGGCGAAACACAACATCGGGATGTAACCATGGAAACGGCGTTTTGATTCTCCGCCGCCCCAAAACCTGATGCGTTTGTCGACGCTCCCTCAGAGTTAACCTTCGCCCCGACCCCCACAACGCCACATCGCCGACGCCCGCGCGACCTCCAGCGACCTCCGGTCGCCACGAACCGGATCCCAAAAGGCCCGAAAACGTTCGTGCAGTCGGGAAGGAAGTCGGGGCGGGCGAGACTCTAACGCGCTCGCTCCCCGGGCCCCGGACCTTTGTGCAGAAATAGGTCAGAGTGTTCCGGGTTTGGCGAGACGACTCGCACGATCCCAGACACTCAGGACTAGAGACACACACACACACTCACACACACACACACACACACACACACACACACACACACACACACACACACACACACGCTCAGACGAGCCATTAGAGTGTATCCGAGAGCGGCGAGTGAGCGGGACAGCGATGGACCCGTCTGCCGTTCTCTGACTCCTCTGACTGGACACTCAAATCAGACCTGAGAGATCACTCCACCCTCCAGCACACACACACACACACACACACACACACACACACACACAAATGTTCAAGTCTCCTTTAACAGTGTTAACACACAGCTTCAGAGGCAAACTACAAAAACTACATATTACACAACTTTCTATACATAAATTATACACACACACACACACACACACACACACACACACACACACACAGATTTACAAACTACAGCCGAGACGCCCGCAGGTGAGGCCGGTGCAGCGCCGGCCAGGTCAAGCAGGATGCACACACACACCCTTCGACGCGCCCCAGGTGTGTGTTTACATCCACAACGGCCCCACGTGCGTTCCCAAACGCCGCCGCCGCCGCCCGCACGGCGATCACGCGACGGAGGGAAAACGCGTTCGGGTACGTACGCGTCGGCGGACGCGTGCGACCGCACCTCCAGACACGCGGCGGAGCCTCCACCCGGGCGCCGAGACTGAACCCAACAACCTCCGGGACGTAAAGTGCGGCCGGGACTTTCCAGCGAGCCTCGGCAGCGGAAAAGGGGGGAGGGAGGGGGGAGGAGGGGGGAGGGAGGGGGAGGAAGGGGGAGGGAGGGGGGGGGTTTGTTATAATGATTAATTCATACAAATGAAGTCGGTCGTGACGCAAAAGGGCCGCAGAGCTGCCTTTGGTGTCACGCAGCACGGCAGCGAACCGGGGCAGGTGGGACATCAAAGAGGCTGCTTTGATGTTCTTTGATGTGCCTCCACCTCCGGCGAGGGGGGCGGTACCCGCCGGCGTGCGCGCAGGCCAGGACCCAGGTGTGCTGAAGGTCGGGACCTGCAGTCAAGGTCACACGTGGGGGTTTAAAGGGGGCGGGGGCTAAAGGGGGGTTTAAAGGGGGTTAAGGGGGGGTTAAGGGGGGTTAAAGGTATGAACGATTCCCAAGACGGGAGCGGCGGTGCTCGGAGGCTGCAGAGCCGGGCGATGTCCTTGAACAAAAGGGTCACCATAGCAGCCGCAGGAGGAGCGGGAAAAAAAACGGGATTTGGTTCAGGTGACCCCCCCCCCCCCCCCCCCCCTCCCTCCCCCCACGGACAGCTGACCGGAGAACGGGAGAACAGCCGAGCAGGAGCGCTGGACCCGACCCCCCACACCGGGGTCCGCGGCGAGCTCCGGGGTCTACCCTCTAAACGTCTGCCCGAGGGGGGAGGGGGTCGTTTTACCCCCCTCACTAAACGGGGGAGTCGTGTGGCGGACAAAGGATCGGCATCGGGGGGGGGGGGACAAAGGAGCGAAGGCTCGGATGCTCGCTGCTCCCACCTCCCGGCGTTCCGGCTGAACATCTGCAGATGTGGGGGGAGGCAGAGGGGGAGGGGGGGGCAGAGGGGGAGGCGGGGGGGGGCAGTATCCCAAGTTTGGGTGCTGGGAGCGTGAGGTAAGAGGGTCCTGGGGGGTTAATTATATGGGTGGGATGAAGAAAGTGGGATCTGCTCTACAAAGCGGGGGGGGGGGACAGGTCCAGGGGGGTGAGGGGGGTGAGGGGGGGGGGGGTGAGGGGGGGGTGAGGGGGGTCAGGTTGGGGCATCAGGGGGATGAGTCAGGAGTTCCTGCTACCTGGGGGGAAGGGGGGGGAGGAGGGGGAGGGGGAGCACCTACCGGGGGGGCCGAGCGGGCCGGGGGGGGAGGCAGCAGCGGGCGAGGGCGGCGCAGAAGAAGCCTCGCGCTCCGGAGAACAAAGCGGGCTTCCCGGCGGCTTCAGCATCCCCTCTCATCACTTTCCAACTTCAAAGGCATCGCTCCGCCCCCCCTCCTCCCCCTCCTCCCCCTCTCCCCCTCCCCCCCCCGCTTCGAGGGTCTGACAACAACGACAACACGACCAAACAAA
The DNA here is from genome assembly GCA_911728415.1 of Lagocephalus sceleratus. Taxonomy (NCBI): domain Eukaryota; kingdom Metazoa; phylum Chordata; class Actinopteri; order Tetraodontiformes; family Tetraodontidae; genus Lagocephalus; species Lagocephalus sceleratus. The sequence goes on along the minus strand of CAJVRN010000014.1, from coordinate 480,419 downwards.
CAAACAAACAAACAACCGAAGAGCGGCGGCGGCGGATCAAAGCGGGCGCGAGGACGCGGAGCCGTGAATGGCCGCGTGCTCGGCGGAATCAGGGGCGGTGCTGCGTTCAGGGGCGCCTCGGAAACCCGACCCTCTGACGGGAGGCTGCTCCTCTCTGCGGCACCGGCGCCTCGGGACGTCGACTGCGGTTTAGACGCAGAACGGGGAATAAAATAGGATGAAAGAAGGACCCTGAATCCCCCGTCACAGCTGCGGTCACACCTTGCGTAAATAAATAAACCCAGACTGGGTTGCGAGGTTTCCGACACCCCCTGAAGGCACCGCCAGACAGGCATTCTTCCAATAAGGTGATTAAAATATTAAAACGTAAACGGGACCAAATGCATCTGTCTGCATCTGTGCGTCCGTTGATGGGGAGAGGGGGTTGGACGCGTGATCGATAAGCCCCACAAATCGATCGGTGACGTCACTCAATGAGTGAAGTTATTATTTATTATTGTTGTTGTATTATTACTCGTTTAGGAGACTCGAGGCGCTGCCTGGAACATCTGTCACCATGACAACCGGTCCCCCTGCAGATGTTTTTTGCGTTCGTTCGTCGGAATCATCCTAAAAACCGACGTTTGTCGCTGGTTTTTCTCCGTTTGTTTGACTTTCGACCCCGAGCTGAGCGGCAGCCCTCGAGGCTCCAGGCGCACTCCACGCCGCGTGGACCGACTTTCCCGTGCGCGACACGCGATAAGAAGCCTCGACGCGACCCGATCCGAGCCTCGAGAGGAACTTTAAAACACCCCGAAGAGTTTTAAATCGCCTCTTTGTTGTGCTAGCCTTAGCCGCTAATGCTACCCCCACACACACACACACCGGGAATCAAAACGGGGATTTTCTCCAGCAAAGCTGCCAAAAACACGTCCTTCTGTACCTTCTGGTGTCACCTCCAGGCTCCGGGCATTTTAAAAGTCCGCTGGGAAAGTTATTCCGAAGAGCCGGGGGCGCAAAACGACGATAGTTTATTCAGAAACTACAGCGCTAATGTTGTGATTACGGGGAGACGCGGTCTCGCGAGGTTTGGGGGAGGTATCGCGAGAGTTCCAAATGAAGCTCTCCTCAAAGAAACATTAAAAACATTTATTGAGTCTTGATGTTACAGAGTGATAAAATACACTTGGTTTACCGCTGCGGGCTTGAGCCTGAGTCCCGATAAAGGCCGTAAAACTGTACACTTGGTCCAAATCTTGTAACTCAGCCTGCAGCGTTTATTTCAAACCCCCCCCCCCCAACATAAACGCTTCAGTCTTTTCAATGTAACAAACAACAGTTAAATAATTTACACGAGCACGTTAAATAAATAAATGTAGTATCAAACCTCATTTCTAAAAAATAAAAAAAAAAAGATGACAAGGCGGTGCGTGAAGTGCTGTGGGAGATGTGGGCGTTCTAAGAGCCCGTCTCCCTCTCTGATCGCCCAAAAAAATAAATAAAATTCGTCACTGACGCGACTTGAGCAGTCTCTCCAGAACACCCAGTGCGCGCTGGATGTCTTCCGGGGTCAGGTCGGCGAGGCCGGGCAGCTCCTGGAAGGCCGGGCCCTTCCTCGCCCACCCCGGCCCGCCGTCGTCTTCGCCGCCGCCGCCGCCGCCGCTGGGGCCCGTGCTGTGGACGCCCTGGAGCCGCCTCTGCAGCCACTCCCGCCGCTCCTGCACCTGCTTGTGCTCCCCGAGGTTGTGCATGAGCTGGACCTCGCTCACCGTCCTCCTCCTGCGCAAAGTCAGCGCGCAAATGAGCCCGCGCGTCAACGCGGCGCGGCAAACATCAGGACGGGCGCTGAGCCTTTGGCCCGGTTACCTCAGGGCGTGTCCGTCACCCAGAGCCAAAAGGTGCGACACACAGAGGGACAGAAGCAAAGTCTTACAACACAGGTTCAGCATCTTGACCTTTGTGACCTGCGAACGCGAATGTTTAAGAGTTAATCCGTTTTTTTTGCGTTGAAACCGTTAAAATGTTCAAAAGGAACACCTGACAGACCAGCCCAGGTGCGACCTACCTGGAGGGGGGAGAAGCCTAAAGGTGCTTTGGTCAGCCGCTCCCATGGAGTGTGGTCAGCCCCGGACCCCCGGGCCTCCTTTTATAGGGCCCCCGGGGGGCTCCGCTGATCACCGTTGATGTCAGACCCCCCAGCTCCCGGAGGGGGGGCGGGCCAGGAATGACAACACCTCCTCTCGCCCCCCCCCCCCCGGGGCCGCTCGCCCTAACGGATGGCTCCGCGCGTTGAACCCAAATGCCCTCACGCCCATTTATAACATCACATTTATAACCGCGCGAAGAAAAAAAAACGTGCAAACGCAGGAATGTACCGGATTCCACGGACCCAAGAAATGTTGTTACGAGGGGTGACGAATCCCAGCGTGCGCTTACACCCCGTAAACACCCTTTGATTCACTTCATCCTTTCATCTATTATCGCCCCTTGATGCGACCTCTTTTATCCTCTTCGTCCTTTTACAGTATCACCCCCCCCTCCCGAACTTTAAAGGGGGTCTCCTTGGATACAAAGACGTTTCGCCCAAGAACTAACGGCGATTTAATGAGCGAAAAAAGGGCTTTTATGTCGGGCTGACGTCAGAGAAAACATCCCGAACCTCGGAGTAAACAGGCGCCGGCGCTGCTGCTGCGTCACCGCTGGTGGGGCGAGCGCTCGCTCCACATCGGGATTAAACTCGGAGCTTTCGTTCCGGTGGAAGACCCTCATAACCCGTTCCCATGGTGACATTGGCACATTTTTCTTTGTCATCAATAATGAATGAAGGCCGTGAATAAAGACCAGGAGGATATATCGTCATTATCAGGGTGCGTTATTAGATTTCACACGTCACCGGGTCGACCGAGTCATTTGTGATTTAAGGTTTTTAGGCCTTTGAAGTTGATCCTAAACTTTGGATACACATTAAACGTAATTTTAGTGGGTTTCAGATCCGTCCTTGTTGTTCATCGCTCCCACACGCGCTGCTCTAAAAACCTAAATTCGCGCTGATATCAGGTGGTGAAGGGCGGCCCTGACCCTCGCCTGTCAGTCACCCGCCTGGGTCAAGCCCTCGTCCCTTCGCCGCAGGTCTCCCGCCGGAGATCAATGCGTGGCGCCGCATACCTCGCGCTAGAAAAAAAAAAAAAAAAAGGGCTCCCTGAGGTCACGAACATAGACGGCGCATTAGGTAAGCGCGCGGGTATGGGTCTTCTAAATGTGGCAGGGGCTCCCCTGGAATGTGACACAAACGCGGCGTTCGCTCAGAACAACACAATCGAGAGACCAGACCCAAGGTTAGGAGGAATCTCACCTTCCTACCCTTCGGCTGGGTCTACGGGGCCTCCGCCCCCTCACCTGGGCAGACCCCAGCGTGGGGGGGGGGGTGATAGTCATAAACGGGATATAAATGAACTCAACATCATGAAAAGTTCGTTATTCAAAAGTTGGAGCCGTTGAGGCGTTACTGGAGGGTGACCTCAGGTCATCCGCTCCCGTGGCCACAGATACCGGCTGAGCGCGACGACCTTTGACCCCAGCCCGGGCCCTACGCCTTCTTACCTCATTCCCGAGGGATATGTCATCGGGGGGGGGGGATTTTAGGTTACATACAGTAGCCGCGTGTCACCAGGAGCTTATTCTGGTCGCGCTCGGACTTCTGTGGAGGGTGACGGCATGTACGGGGCCGTGGGCGACGAAGACGAACGGCCCAGACGTGGCCCCGGCCATCGATACGTGTGTGTGTGTGTGTGTGTGTGTGGGGGGGGGGGTGAAGACGACGTGCGGCTCATCACAAACGAAGGTATTGCCCGAATACGCTCACTCTGACTCAGCTGGGTCCACGGGGTGATGTTATAATATAATAAATATAATAAATACACATAAAATAAAGGCAGATAAACACCTTTCAACAACAGACGGGGGTCGGCGCGTTCACATCAGAGGGGTCAGAGGGGGTTTGTAATGTTCACAGTCTGAAGTGTGACAGGCTGAAACGGTAGTAACGTGGCTCTTTTAGGGCGCGCGCCTGTAATTAACCGCTCACATCCAGACGCGTTCGGGACTCGCCGTTGAAAGGGCCTAAGTCATCCATTAAAGGTGATAGGGTCACGGCCCTGTTCCACCTGTGCTCACGTCTTCTTACAGCACGTGCTGAAAGTGATCAGACTAGAGCCAAATAAGTTACAAAACCGCGAAGCGCAATCGCCTGGGCCTGGACGTCCCTCTAAAATTACCGAAAAGGTCAAAAGTGAAACGGCTCGGGATGCTTCAACGAGGCCGACGGCGACGAAACGAGTTGAAAGGAGTTTGAAGGAGTTTCTAGGACGTACTGGCTTTTAATCTCCTGTATTCTTGTCGTGTTTCACGTGTTTATGGGGTCTGGAGAGGTTTCTTTATGAGGCCTCAACCTGCAGGGAGCACCACAGGACACCAGGGGGCGCAGCTAAATAAGATAAGACGTTATAATGAGATATAATGAGATATTAGTGCGTGTGTGTACCAAATATGAACACAGCTGACCCCGAATCCTTATTCAAGGACATTGCAATTAAACACGGATAATTCATTCAGACTCACAACTTTTGCGCCACAACTTTGGAATTAATTTAAACTAAATCTTTCTGAGCGTCTCATCAAGCGTGTTGCAATTGTGAGTGCGTTTCAGTCACGTTTGGTCTCGTTCTGCGCGACAAAACGGGATATTCTATTTATTACTACTTAGACGGAGCGACTGTTTGGGGTTGTGACATGTCCGATTTTGATCTGTTTGATTCCGGAACCCGTGAACGCATCACGGCGGCCCCTTTGAAGTGAGCCGCCCGCAGTTGAAGCGGCTCCATTTTATCGTTCGTTTTAAATTCTTATTCTCGCACACCGTCCGACTGCTCGGAGCTTCCCCCCCCTTTGGAACGAGGCTCGTCACCGTCGAGGGCAGCGAGGATGTCCGGTGGGCAGGACCTCAGGTGAGCTAAACCTCTGGAAGCCTCCAAAAACCGCGGAGATGAGGGTCAAAGTTCATCACGGGGGCACAAAAGGTCGTCAACTTGGACGAAAAGAACACTTTAAAAGTCACCCAGCTCCTGTCTAACGTCTATGTTGTCGTTTTATTTCTGTATCTATGTATATATGCTTATAATGCTTATAATATGTATATATTATTTTATGTATATATCATATATATGCTTATAATATGTATATATTATGTATATATGATTATAACATATGCTGTATATATGCTTATAACGTTCTAATTTCATTTGTATTTATTTACTCTGTTTCTATACTTTGCTACTACAACTCAATCTCCCTACTGGGATGAATAAAGTACATCTTAATCTTAATCTGACACCCAGATAATATCTATGACGTCATCAATCAGGAAAAAAAAGAGAGTGTTTTATTCAAACGTGACGGATGGAAACATTAAAATCCGGGTTAGACGTGTGAAAACTGCGTTTCTGCTCCCTCAGGAGTGAGTGTGAGGAGACGGACTTCCAGGGGTCCCGCAGGAGGCCCGGGAAGAGGAAAGGAAGAAAGAGGGGAGGAACCGCCTCGGAGAAGGAGGACGGTGTGAGGAAGAAGAGGAGGAAAGGCTCCGAAGGGACGGAGGAGAGCGGGAAAGAGGGGAAGAGGGGAAGAGGGAGGGGAAGAAAGAAGGGAAGAAAGTAGGTAAGAAAGAAGGGAAAGAAGGGAAGAAAGGAGGTAAGAAAGAAGGGAAAGAAGGGAAAAGGGAAGGAGGGAAGAAAGAAGGGAAGAAAGAGAGGAAGAAGGAGGGGAAGAAAAAGAAGAGGAAAAGGCCCCTGGAGGGAGGGGCCGGACCCCCCAGACCAAAGAAGAGGGTGGCCTTTGACCTAACCCAGGGCCTGGCCCCGCCCACCCAGGGCCTGGCCCCGCCCACCCAGGGCCTGGCCCCGCCCCTCGTCCCCGCCAGACGACCCCGCCTCGCCTCGCCGCCCCCCCGGGTGGGGTCGCAGCGGGACGACGAGACCAGCCAGGACGCCGACAGCCAGGACCTGTTCATCACCCAGAAAACCTTCAGGGCGCCGTCCCCCGAGGCCTCCAGCGGCGAGGGCGAAGGCGAGGGCGCCGCCAACGCCGCCGCCACCAACGGCCACGCGGGGGTTGGGCGGAGCCCCCCGAGGTTACCCGCCACCCAACGCCGGGGCGAGGAGGAGGAGGAGGCGAGGGGAAGGTGGCGCGGCGAGAACGGGGGCGGGCGCCCTGAGGTGGGGGCGGAGCTCCGCCCCTCACCTGGGCGTGGCGTCGGGGCGAGGCGCCCCCTCCCCGACGCCACGGGACCCCGGAGGTCGAGGACGAGCACGGCGACGCAGACGGAGAACTTCTTCAGCAGCGAGCTCGCCCTCCACCTGCGCTTCGTGCGCCGGGCGGCGGCGGCGGTGGCGTGCTCGCCCGAGCTGACGCCACTGGACCTCAGCCTGCCCCCGGAGCGGCGGCGGCGGCGGCGTTCCCCGAAGGCGAGGGAGGCGAAGGCGTCCCCCGGGGCGAACCCGCGCGCCCGCCCCGACCCCGGGTGGGCCGACGGCGGCGGCGGGACCAGGCTGGACCTGAGCCAGGTGAGCAGCCGGGGCTCCGCCCCCCCCCCCGTAGAAGCCTCAGGCCGACCCCTCCCCCTCTCCCCCCTCCCCCCGCAGGTGAGGGCGGTCCAGACGAGGCTCAACGAGTCGTTCTTCTTCAAGCCCAAAGGCGACGCGCGCTCGCCGCGGCCCGAGTCGCCGCTCATGAAGCTCATCCAGGCGAGAGGCGGGAAGACCAAGTAGGCACGCCGCCTAAGCCCCGCCCCCACCACCACCCCGCCCCCGAGGGTCGTCGGTTCGAGGCCCCGCCCGCCAGGAGGCCATCGGTTCGAGGTTCCGGCCCCCGGCGGCCCCGGTGGGCCGAGGTCACGGCGGGGTCGGCGAGCGTTCCCGGCGGAACCCCAGAGACCAACGTTCCATCGATACCAAGCGCCCGCCCGGGTTCGGGCGAAGTCGGTCGCGTTCTGGTTCTGACTGCGGCTTCAATAAAGAACTCGGGCAACCGGGTCAGAAGGTCGTCGGTTTATTTCTCATCTCGTCGCGGCGAGGACGAGGATCGGGATCGCGGGACGGGATGGTCCTTCGGGGCGAGGGGGCGGGGCCGGGGCTCTCTCACCACATTCACTCTCTCATCACATTCACTCTCATCAGGGTCACCACATTCACTCTCTCATCAGGGCCACCACATTCACTCTCTCACCACATTCACTCTCATCAGGGTCACCACATTCACTCTCTCACCACATTCACTCTCTTGTCAGGGTCACCACATTCACTCTCTCATCAGGGTCACCACATTCACTCTCATCAGGGTCACCACATTCACTCTCTCATCAGGGTCACCACATTCACTCTCATCAGGGCCACCACATTCACTCTCTCACCACATTCACTCTCATCAGGGTCACCACATTCACTCACCACATTCACTCTCTCATCAGGGTCACCACATTCACTCTCATCAGGGCCACCACATTCACTCTCTCACCACATTCACTCTCATCAGGGTCACCACATTCACTCACCACATTCATGCTCTCATCAGGGTCACCACATTCACTCTCTCACCACATTCACTCTCTCACCACATTCACTCTCATCAGGGTCACCACATTCACTCTCTCACCACATTCACTCTCTCACCACATTCACTCTCTCGTCAGGGTCACCACATTCACTCTCTCACCAGGGTCACCACATTCACTCTCATCAGGGTCACCACATTCACTCTCACCACATTCACTCTCTCACCACATTCACTCTCATTAGGTCACCGCATTCACTCTCTCACCACATTCACGCTCTCATCAGGGGGCGTGGCCTGGGCTTGGGGGCGTGGCCGGGGCTTGGGGGCGGGGCCGGGGGCGGGGTCAGTTGTGCCTGAAGAGCTTGATGCCCATCCAGGTCCAGAGGTGGAAGAAGACGTAGACGGGGACGCACACGGGCAGCAGCAGGCTGTAGAAGCACACGCCGCGGCGCCCGCTGCAGCCCTCGGGGAAGTCCTCGTCCACCGCCGCCGCGTACAGCAGCCCCGCCAGGGACAGCACCGGGACCAGCCCCGCCAGGGTGGACAGGGACAGCATGGCGGGGGCCCGGGAGGGGGGGCGGGTCTAGGCCGAGGCGTCGGGGTCCGTCCGCAGCAGCCGCGCCTCCTGGGGGATCATGATGGGGACGCCGTCCTCCACCGCGTAGGCCACGCCCAGCTCCTCGTTGATCAGCTCGCTGGTGCGGGGCTCGAACCTGCGGGGGGGACCGGGACATTCACTCTCTCACCAGGGTCACCACATTCACTCTCTCATCAGGGTCACCACATTCACTCTCTCATCACATTCACGCTGTCATCAGGGTCACCACATTCACTCTCACATCAGGGTCACCACATTCACTCATCAGGGTCACCACATTCACTCTCTCACCACATTCACTCTCTCATCAGGGTCACCACATTCACTCTCACCACATTCACGCTCTCACCACATTCACTCTCTCATCAGGGTCACCACATTCACTCTCTCACCACATTCATGCTCTCACCACATTCACTCTCTCACCACATTCACTCTCTCGTCAGGGTCACCACATTCACTCTCACCACATTCACTCTCACCACATTCACGCTCTCACCACATTCACGCTCTCACCACATTCACGCTCTCACCACATTCACCACATTCACTCTCATCACATTCACTCTCACCACATTCACTCTCTCATCAGGGTCACCACATTCACTCTCACCACATTCACTCTCACCACATTCACGCTCTCACCACATTCACGCTCTCACCACATTCACTCTCACCACATTCACTCTCACCACATTCACGCTCTCACCACATTCACGCTCTCACCACATTCACTCTCTCATCAGGGTCACCACATTCACTCTCACCACATTCGCTCTCACCACATTCGCTCTCACCACATTCACGCTCTCACCACATTCACGCTCTCACCACATTCACTCTCACCACATTCACTCTCTCACCACATTCACGCTCTCACCACATTCACTCTCACCACATTCACTCTCACCACATTCACTCTCTCATCAGGGTCACCACATTCACTCTCTCATCAGGGTCACCACATTCACTCTCTCACCACATTCACTCTCACCACATTCACTCTCACCACATTCACGCTCTCACCACATTCACTCTCTCACCACATTCGCTCTCACCACATTCACTCTCACCACATTCACGCTCTCACCACATTCACTCTCTCACCACATTCACTCTCACCACATTCACTCTCTCATCAGGGTCACCACATTCACTCTCACCACATTCACGCTCTCACCACATTCAGGGTCACCACATTCACTCTCACCACATTCACTCTCTCATCAGGGTCACCACATTCACTCTCATCACATTCACGCTCTCACCACATTCACTCTCACCACATTCACTCTCATCACATTCACGCTCTCACCAGGGTCACCACATTCACTCTCTCACCACATTCACTCTCTCACCACATTCACTCTCTCGTCAGGGTCACCACATTCACTCTCTCACCACATTCACGCTCTCACCACATTCACTCTCACCACATTCACTCTCACCACATTCACGCTCTCACCACATTCACTCTCTCATCAGGGTCACCACATTCACTCTCTCACCACATTCACTCTCTCACCACGGTCACTCTCACCACATTCACCACATTCACTCTCACCACATTCACGCTCTCACCACATTCACGCTCTCATCAGGGTCACCACATTCACTCTCTCACCAGGGTCACCACATTCACTCTCACATTCACTCTCTCACCACATTCACTCTCACCACATTCACTCTCACCACATTCACTCCCACCACATTCACGCTCTCACCACATTCACGCTCTCACCTCAGCGGCTTCTTGGACAGAGGGCACACCAGCAGTCGCAGCAGACCCGGGTCCAAGTTCGCCTCACGCCCCTCCTGGGAGCCCGAACCGCGCCGGAGCGGTGCGGCGGCGGCCTTCGGCCCGTCCCGGTTCGACCCGCCGCGCAGAAAACGAACTTTAATCGGAGAAACTTTGAGAAAAAGAGGACGGAACATGACCCAGATTGAAGCTATTAGCCTAGCATCCGAGCCGACCGGCGTGTCACACCTATACGGGCTTCTTCCGGTACACGGAACTACTTACATTAGTTCCGCCCGTCGTTTGACCTTTGTTATTATTATTTTTGTTGTTAATTTTATTTTTGACAAAACTGCATCTGGGATTAATCTGTAACACTTTAGGACATCTTATGTTGTTGTCAGTCTGTATTGATTGTTGTATATTAAATAAGGCTTTTCCTAATGTTGTCCTCACGGTGTCGCTGCCGCGTCATTTAGTTCAACACGTTTATAAAAACGATTAATTTAAATGAATGATCAATCAAATCACTTCGGCCGCAAACAGCAGCTCACACTGAATTACATTTACTACAAATTAGAATGACTGAGAGGGTTTGTGGGGGATATTTGAAATAATAAAAACACTTATTGTATTAAATGGAGGTAAGTAACGAAGATATATGTGTTGTGTATAATATATATGACACAGCTGTAGTTTAATTTAAGGCTTTCAGACACGGTCAACAATGACCGGCGCGAGGAAAAGTCTTCCTCACGTCCACGTCGCTGCAGATACTAAAGAGACAAAAAACCAACAGAGGAGGCCGAAACAAAGAGACGATCGTCGATTAATTAACACGAACTCATTCATTCACACGTCGCCTCCACGCCGTTGAGCGCACAACCGCTGGATGGGCCGTTCCTCGTGCCTCAGTAATAGCTGTTCTCTCTCTCTCTCTCCTTTTTTTTCCTTTTTAATTATGCCGGTCATTATTCTTGTTTGACACAACATTATGATAATGGTTGTAAAATATTTCCCATCAGCCCCGAACCCGCCATCGTTCAGCGTTCGCTGGGTCTTAATGGAGCGATATCTTCCCAGTTCACTCTGCTTTAAACGCCACTGGTCCATTAAAAGGAAAATAACAACACAACAGATAAACCCGAGCACGACACGGAGCGCTGTGGAAGGCGCTTTCCGTTGTTTCGCCTCGAAGTTCGTTCTGCAGCTCCGACTTATTGAAGTCAGGCGCCATTCGCCGTCCAAGGAGGTCAAAGGCCGCCGAGGTCGTCCTCGGTTTTCTTTCCCGCCCTCGCAGAAAACACCGGATTCTCCGGAGAGCGCGTTGCGGTCGCCGAACGCAGCGACGCATGAGCCCCAACGCTGCGGAATGAGGACAAGACCCCCCCCCGGAGGTATGACCACGAAGCTCTCCAGTCTCCAGGTTTTTCCGGGGCTTCTGGAGACGGGAGGGGGACCCGGGGGCCCAGATCCAGGACGCACCAGGCGGGGCGGCGGATGTTCTCCCGGAGGCCCCCCGAGGGAGGCGCGCTGCTCCCCTCTAATGAGCCCGCCGCCCCGCCGCGGGGACGCGGACGCGCCGAGGGAGGGGGGAGCGAAAGAGCACGACGTCTGAGGATAAAGTCCACGGGTAAAAATAGACGCAGAATAAAAAAAAGGACAGAATAAAAGAGGTGAAGAGAGAAGGATGAGTAAACCAGGAAAGACCACGAGCTCCTCGCCTTTACTTCTAAGGTTCACGAGACTCGTTATTCCAGATGTTAATCGATATCGATGGTCTTTGGTCGTCCCACGCCGCCACCTCTCTCTCGCTCTCTTCCACCTCCTCTCCTCACCTGAGTGACGGCGAGGCCCCGCCCCGAAGAGGCGTCGGCCTCCCATCAGCACCCTCTGGTCACCTGGCAACATCGCTAAGGGCCTCTAACCTAACTCTAACCACCTCCTCCCCCTCCTCCTCTTCCTCCTGCTCCTCCTCCTCCTCCTGCTCCTCCACCTCCTCCTCCTCCTTCTGCTCCTTCTCCTCCTTCTGCTCCTCCTCCACCTCCTCCTCCCCCTCCTCCTCCTGCTCCTCCTTCTCCTCCTCTTCCTCCCCCTCCTCCTCTTCCTCCTGCTCCTCCTCCTCCTCCTGCTCCTCCTCCTCCTATTCCACCTCCTCCTCCTGCTCCTCCTTCTGCTCCTCCTATTTCACCTCCTGCTCCTCTTCTTCCACCTCCTCCTCCTCCTTCTGCTCCTCCTCCTCCTGCTCCTCCTCCTGCTCCTCCTCCTGCTCCTCTTCCTCCCCCTCCTCCTCCTCCTCTTCCTGCTCCTCCTCCTCCTCTTCCTCCTGCTCCTCCTCCACCTCCTGCTGCTCCCCCACCTCCTCCACCTCCTCCTCCACCTCCTGCTCCTCCTCCTCCTGCTCCTCCTCTTCCTCCCCCTCCCCCTCCTCTTCCTCCTGCTCCCCCTCCACCTCCTCTTCCTCCCCCTCCTCCTCCCTCCTCCCCCTCCTCCTCCTGCTCCTCCTCTTCCTCCCCCTCCTCCTCCTCCTCTCCTCCTCCTCCTCCTCCTCCTGCTCCTCCACCTCCTCTTCCTCCTCCTCCTCTTCCTGCTCCTCCTCTTCCTCAGCGCCTTTCGAGGCCTGCCCACGTCTCCCCAGGAGGTAATTACAAAAGCCTCTTCAACCGTCTCTGCTCTTGCTTTTGTCGTTGTGCCTCTTAATTAATCCTCCCCTAATTTCACGTCGGCGAAGTTCAGCGAAGATGACTTCATCTGAAGTAATCACATCTGCATTATCGCCGTACGGAGCACGCCCCCATCCACGGGGGGGGGGGGTCCCAGACTCGTCTATCTGCATCTGAAGGGGGAAAACTGGGATGAGGGAGACTCCGAGGAGCAGCGGGTAGCGACAGACCCCCTCCTCTCTTGGTCCGCGCCGACCTGAGGTGACAATTCGTTTGTCCCCGGAGGCGGCGAGGCGGCGCCGCCGCCACGGAGACGCTCCCGAGGAGGCTCCGGGTCCCTCTGGGCCCCTCAGAACCTCCAGAGCTGCGGCTGGAGCTCCCTTTAAGGGGGGAAGGCCCGAGCATCCACGAGCACAAACAAACATCACGTCACCGCAGACGCTTTGTCCCTAACCCGATTACAGATAAAAACTTTCCTTCGCCTTCGCCTTATCTCCTTTGGAGGACGCTGACTTTGATATCTCTGAGGGCAGCGGCGGGGGGGGCAGAGTCGATGTTTAAACAGTTAAAACGCTGATTTAGATGAAGCCGTGCTCGTGTCAGCGAAGGCAGCGCCCGAGACTAACGGGGGAAACGTCCCCGTGGGGGACGTCCGCCAACGAATGACGGAGCACGTCGGCGGGTCAAAGCTTGAGAAACAGATTCCAGCGTGGTTCTGTTGAGCCTTCAGACACCGGTACCGACTCCATACTGGATCCACCCCTTACTACTGGAAACAATGGTCACTAAAACTATCAGGACGTAACGTAGTTTCAGCTTTCGTGGGACTCCCATCCTCACCCCCCCACCCACGGGTGAGGATGGGAGTCCCACGAAAGCTGAAACTACGTTTGTAGGAGATAACGTCTCCTTGAGTTCAGGTCCGATGGACGATTCCGATCACTTCTGAGGTTGAGTAGAAACTCAGAGGACAGGAAACAGTCGGGTTTTCTTTCCGTTTTATTCTGGTTGTTGGTTCTTATAAATATTCAGTTTCATCACATTAATAAAATAGTCTGTTATGAGTCACTACATTAGCATTTCTCCCCAAAAATTGAGATCATTTAAAGATTTCAGTCTTCTGCAAACCTGAGCGACCAAAGGAAAAGTAGAGGGAGCACCTGGGGGCTACACAGTAGCGTCCGCCGGTGCTTTATCCCGTTTGGACGGTCCAGCGAGGGCGAGGAGAGAGGGCGAAGAGCGGAGGGGACCCCCAGCAGCCCCCCAGGATAAGCCCTGCTCGCTCCGGCTCTGAGCTCTGGGGGGGTTGGACCCCCCCCCCCTCAGCGGAAACGCAGACGAATAAAAGAAAAGCATCAAACAGAAGAGAGATGTGGAAAACTCAAAGTGGGGGGGGCGTTTGGGGGGGGGGGGCGCGTTTGAAGGCTCGGGAAGGGAGGAACAGAGCAAGACGCTCAAAGCTGCGTCAGAGCGGAGACCTCAGGAAACCTCTTCGAGGCCCATTCGCTTCTGCTCCGGGGCCACGCGGGGACGAGAGCAGCGCCGGGCCGAGGGGGGTGTGTGTGTGTGTGTGTGGGGGGTGGGTGGGGGGGCGACATTTAGGAACCAGAGAAACAAGGCTGAGGCAGGAAATGGGAGCATGGAGGAGCAGACCTGAAGAGTCGCCCTGGGCCTCCTTAGACCCCCCCCCCCACACACTCACACACTTACACACACACACATACACACACACACACACACACACACACACACTCACACACACACACACTATTAAAACAATAAATAACTCAAATATCAAATGGCAGACACACAGCCGTCAGGAGAAGGCGGCGCAGCGCCCTCAGGATAAAAACACAAATACAAAAATAAACACAAACACAAATTTGATCATAAATGTACATTAAAGGTGGAGTTTGCAATTTAAAAAAACAACAAAAAACACTTTTATCAGCTTTGTTGGAACCATCAAATGACATCAAATGTGAGTAAATCAGCCCTCCAAGAAGCCGCCGCCCCCTTGGAGCAGCGGCCAATCAGAGGCAGGGGGCGTGGCCCCGAGGACGCCTCCTCTTTAGCGAAGCGACAGGGGATGTAAATTCAGACGACGTTCCTTCGTTGATGTCTAGAGCCTTTATCAAAGAGGGGTGCTGAATAAGCAGCGGCTAATCGATCGAGTCGATCAGCGTTCATGAAAACGTTCCAACTGCTGGCGGGGCGGGGCTTTGGTCGGGGGGGCGGGGCTTTGGGCGGGGGGGGCAGCGAAGTGAGGCTACGTTCAAATCTCGAGAGCAGGTTTAAAATCGCAAACTGCACCTTTAGGGGGTGAGGGGGTGAGGGGGTGAGGGGGTGAGGGGGGTCTTAAGTCTTCTTACATCACAGATGTAACGGCCCCGTCTCGACCTCTCACGCGCGCGCGTGTTCAGGGCGTCACGCAGAATAACGTAGAGGGCGGATCCAAACGTGAACAAAGGGAGGGGCTAAAAGCTGGGAGGGGCTTCGGAAAGGACCGCCCGATGAGCCCGGTGAGGTCGGTGAGGTCGATGAAGTCGGTGAGGTCGGTGAGGTCGATGAGGTCGGTGAGCCCGGTGAGGTCGGTGAGGTCGATGAGGTCGGTGAGGTCGGTGAGGTCGATGAGGTCGGTGAGCCCGGTGAGCCCGGTGAGGTCGGTGAGCCCGGTGAGGTCGGTGAGGTCGGTGAGGTTGATGAGGTCGATGAGGTCGATGAGGTCGATGAAGTCGGTGAGGTCGATGAAGTCGGTGAGGTGGGTGAGGTCGATGAGGTCGTGAGGTCGGTGAGGTCAGTGAGGTCGTGAGGTCGTGAGGTCGGTGAGGTCGATGAGGTCGGTGAGGTCGGTGAGGCCGGTGAGGTCGGTGAGGTCGGTGAGGTCGGTGAGGTCGATGAAGTCGGTGAGGTCGGTGAGGTCGATGAGGTCGGTGAGGTCGGTGAGGTCGATGAGGTCGGTGAGCCCGGTGAGGTCGGTGAGGTCGATGAGGTCGGTGAGGTCGATGAGGTCGATGAGGTCGATGAGGTCGATGAAGTCGGTGAGGTCGGTGAGGTCGGTGAGGTCGATGAAGTCGGTGAGGTCGGTGAGGCCGGTGAGGTCGGTGAGGTCGATGAGGTCGGTGAGGTCGATGAGGTCGGTGAGGTCGGTGAGGTCGTGAGGTCGGTGAGGTCGGTGAGGTCGTGAGCCCGGTGAGGTCGGTGAGGTCGGTGAGGTCGAGTTCGATGAGGTCGATGAGGTCGGTGAGGTCGGTGAGGTCGTGAGGTCGATGAGGTCGTGAGGTCGATGAGGTCGGTGAGGTCGTGAGGTCGATGAGGTCGTGAGGTCGTGAGGTCGGCGAGGCTGAGCTCACGTGTTTCTGAGTGTGCTTGAAATCAGACCTGGAATCACAACGTGTGCTTCTCCTCACCTCGCCTGAGCCCAAAACCAGACGAGCTCAGAACCAGAACCAGAGAACCCCCCCCCCCCCCCCCCCCTGCCCCCCCCTCCCCCAGATCTCAGCGTCTGAACCCACAAACCCGACGTCTGTCAGCTCCACTCATCCTTCAGCGCGCTTGAAGACCCCCCCGGGGGTTTTGGGTTCTTTTTCTGAGAGGACGGGTTCTGGTCCAAACACGGCGCCATCGACCTTCTGCTGCGATGGGGGGGGGGGGGGGGGCCCTGCTGTCTGATGGCTTTAATGAGGCACGTCGTCTCCAACGCGCGTTCAAATCAAAAGGCCGGCGCTGCTCCTCCCACCGCCGGCGCCAGGACGACATCCCGGTCCGATGGCCCGCGGGCCCACGGGGGGGAGGGGGGGGGGGGTCGCGGGGTCACTGCGGCAGCAGGGTCAGCACGTTGGTGATGGTCCACCTCTGACCGGTGCAGTCCTGGAGGACCAGATGGGAGGAGGAGCCAGACTGTCTGCTCACCACCAGCTCAAGACAACGCTGAGACTCCACGTTCTGGATGGAACCACCCTGAGGGAGGAGAGGAGGAGGAGAGGAGGAGGAGGGAGGGAGGAGGAGGAGGAGGAGGAGGAGAGGAGGAGAGAGGAGGAGGAGGGAGAGAAAGAGGAGGAGGAGGAGGAGGGAGGAGAGGAGGAGGAGGAGAGGAGGAGGGAGGAGGAGGAGGAGGAGGAGGAGGAGGAGGAGGAGGAGAGGAGGAGGAGGAGAGGAGGAGGAGGAGGAGAGGAGAGGAGGAGGAGGAGGAGGAGAGGAGGAGGAGGGGAGGAGGAGAGGAGGAGAGGAGGAGGGGAGGAGGGAGGAGAGGAGGAGGAGGGGGAGGGGAGGAGGAGGAGGAGAGGAGAAGAGGGGAGGAGGAGAGGAGGAGAGGAGGAGGAGGAGAGGAGGAGAGGGAGAGGAGGGGAGAGGAGAGAGGAGAGGAGGAGAGGAGGAGGAGAGGAGGAGAGAAGGAGGGGAGGAGAGGAGGAGTGGAGGAGGAGAGGAAGAGAGGAGAGGAGGAGGAGAGGAGGAGGAGGGGAGAGGAGGAGAGGAGGAGAGGAGAGGGAGGGGAGGAGGAGAGGAGGAGAGGAGGAGAGGAGGAGGAGGAGGAGAGGAGGAGAGGAGGAGGAGGGAGAGGAGGAGGAGAGGAGGAGGAGAGGAGGGAGAGGAGGGGAAAAGGGAGGGAGGAGAGGAGGAGGAGGAGGAGGAGGAGAGGAGAGGAGGAGGAGGAGGGAGAGGGAGGAGGGAGGAGGAGAGGAGGGAGGGAGGAGGAGATGAGGAGAGGAGGAGGAGGGGAGGAGGAGAGGAGAGGAGAGGAGAGGAGGAGGGAGGAGGGAGGAGGGAGGAGGAGAGGAGGAGAGAGGAGGGAGGGGAGGAGAGGAGAGGAGGGAGGAGGAGGGAGGAGGAGGGGGAGGGAGGAGGAGGAGGAGGGAAGAAGAGGGGAGGAGGAGAGGAGGAGAGGAGGGAGAGGAGGAGGAGAGGAGGAGAGGAGAGGAGAGGGAGAGGAGGAGGAGGAGGAGGAGAGGAGGAGGAGAGGAGGAGAGGAGGAGAGGAGGAGGAGAGGAGGAGAGGAGGAGGGGAGGAGAGGAGGAGGGGAGGAGGAGAGGAAGAGGGAGAGGAGGAGGAGGAGGAGGAGGGAGAGGAGGAGGGAGGAGAGGAGGAGGGAGGAGGAGGGGAGGAGGAGGAGGAGGAGGAGAGGAGGAGGAGAGGAGGAGGGGAGAGGAGGAGAGAGGAGGAGAGGAGGGGAGAAGGAGAGGAGGAGAGGAGGGGGAGGGGAGGAGATGAAGAGAGGAGAGGAGGAGAGGAGGGGAGGAGAGGAGAGGAAGAAGAGAATTGTCTTAACTGGAGGTAATAAGGAAACACTGGATGATGACAACAGCGTGATAACGTTGTTTCCTTCTTCATGAAACAGGAGG
>CAJVRN010000014.1:455000-460000 GCA_911728415.1 Lagocephalus sceleratus | reverse complement strand
CAACCGTCAGCAAATTAATAAATCACCCGCGCGCGCTCCCGTTCGGGGGAGAAAAGGTTCAACGGGAAACGAACATTGAGGACGGGAGCGCAGCGTTGCGTAAGTGCTGTATATATTTCACCCCCCCCCAGGCCCCCGCCCCCCCCACCCCCCCCTGGGATGACGTCAGCAGTGGTGACTGTGACATTTCCATCTCCTCCACCGGCTGCTGCTCTTCATTAGGACGTGGCAGCAGACGAGCCTCCCCCTTCCTCCCCCTCCCCCCCCAGCCTTCCCCCCTCCCCCACAGCCTTCCTGGGGGGCCACTAATTGGTCACGGTCTTGAGAAAAGCGAGCGCGTGTGTGCGCGAGGCGAATACGCGGCTTATCGCCGCGCGCCCCGGCCGCCCGTCGTTCGACGGCGAGATCACACTATCGATTTCCCGCCGCGAGGGCGGGAGCGCCGGTTCATCACGCTGACAAACGGCGAGGGCTACGAGACAGGCGCTCGATGGGGCGGTCGGGGCCATCACTCAGGGAGACGCTCGCTCGTCGACTCCGCGTACGCGCCGAGACGCCAGCGCCCGGGACGAGGGCTCCGATATCGGACCTCCAAATATTCGAGAGGTTCAGCGCCCGTCGTGACCTTTGAGGCCTGAAGCTCCACGAGTAAATCTGGAAACTTGACTTTAACCCTTCCAAAATAAAACGTTTGAATTTCGTTCTTTCGGGCCTTTCCGCTTGGACGTGTGGTCAGCGTGTCCTTCTGGGATCTGGGAGTCATCCCTGATTGGACGGCAGGGGCGCCGTGCCCCCCCCCCTCCACCTGTTCTATCCTCTACCTGTTCTATCCTCTACCTGTTCTATCCTCTACCTGTTCTACCCTCTACCTGTTCTATCCTCTACCTGTTCTATCCTCTACCTGTCCTACCCTCCACCTGTTCTATCCTCTACCTGTTCTATCCTCTACCTGTCCTACCCTCTACCTGTTCTACCCTCTACCTGTTCTACCCTCTACCTGTTCTCTCCTCTACCTGTTCTATCCTCTACCTGTTCTATCCTCTACCTGTTCTACCCTCTACCTGTTCTATCCTCTACCTGTTCTATCCTCTACCTGTCCTACCCTCCACCTGTTCTATCCTCTACCTGTTCTATCCTCTACCTGTCCTACCCTCTACCTGTTCTACCCTCTACCTGTTCTATCCTCTACCTGTCCTACCCTCTACCTGTTCTACCCTCTACCTGTTCTACCCTCTACCTGTTCTATCCTCTACCTGTTCTACCCTCTACCTGTTCTACCCTCTACCTGTTCTATCCTCTACCTGTTCTATCCTCTACCTGTTCTATCCTCTACCTGTTCTATCCTCTACCTGTTCTACCCTCTACCTGTTCTATCCTCTACCTGTTCTACCCTCTACCTGTTCTACCCTCTACCTGTTCTACCCTCTACCTGTTCTACCCTCTACCTGTTCTATCCTCTACCTGTTCTATCCTCTACATGTTCTACCCTCTACCTGTTCTACCCTCTACCTGTTCTACCCTCTACCTGTTCTATCCTCTACCTGTTCTATCCTCTACCTGTTCTATCCTCTACCTGTTCTGTCCTCTACCTGTTCTACCCTCTACCTGTTCTCTCCTCTACCTGTTCTACCCTCTACCTGTCCTACCCTCTACCTGTTCTATCCTCTACCTGTTCTATCCTCTACATGTTCTACCCTCTACCTGTTCTATCCTCTACCTGTTCTATCCTCTACCTGTCCTACCCTCTACCTGTTCTATCCTCTACCTGTTCTATCCTCTACCTGTCCTACCCTCTACCTGTTCTATCCTCTATCTGTTCTATCCTCTACCTGTCCTACCCTCTACCTGTTCTATCCTCTACCTGTTCTATCCTCTACATGTTCTACCCTCTACCTGTTCTATCCTCTACCTGTTCTATCCTCTACCTGTTCTGTCCTCTACCTGTTCTACCCTCTACCTGTTCTCTCCTCTACCTGTTCTATCCTCTACCTGTTCTACCCTCTACCTGTTCTACCCTCTACCTGTTCTATCCTCTACCTGTTCTATCCTCTACCTGTTCTACCCTCTACCTGTCCTACCCTCTACCTGTTCTACCCTCTACCTGTTCTCTCCTCTACCTGTTCTATCCTCTACCTGTTCTATCCTCTACCTGTTCTACCCTCTACCTGTTCTATCCTCTACCTGTTCTATCCTCTACCTCTCCTCTCCTCCTCTCTCTCTCTCCCCATCTGTCCATCATCAGGAGGGTCCCCCTACATGAGCCTGGTCCTGCTCAAGGTTTCTTCCTGTTAAAGGGGAGTTTTTCCTTGCCACTGTAGCTTGTCTGGGGTTAGGTCCTGGGATCCTGGAAAGGCCTTGAAACTATTTCTGATTGTAAAAGACGCTATATCAATAAAGACTGATTGATTGATTGATTGATTGATCGATTGATTGACTCATGCTGGAAGGACGACCTCCCTGGAGACCTTGATCAAACCCTGATCACATGGTGATGTTCAGAGGTCTTTGTCCTCCACGTCAAACACAAAACCCCTTCATTTCAGCCCTAATTACCCCCCGAGGAAGGCCTTCGAGTGGTCGTCTCTTTAAAAACAACCGTGGCTCCGTGGACTTCACCTCCCCCACGCCTGACACGAGCCAGAGGTTCCTGC
Organism: Lagocephalus sceleratus; assembly: GCA_911728415.1. Classification (NCBI taxonomy): domain Eukaryota; kingdom Metazoa; phylum Chordata; class Actinopteri; order Tetraodontiformes; family Tetraodontidae; genus Lagocephalus; species Lagocephalus sceleratus. The sequence continues at coordinate 457,349 of CAJVRN010000014.1, read as the reverse complement.
TGATGCTGATTAGCGTCAAGCGTCCGCAGACGGCTGGGGGGGGGGCGGAAGATGACAAGGTCCCGCACTTCTGAGGACAGCGAGCGGCGAGCGGGAGAGAGGAGATGTCATCCGGACGGACCTTCTGGACAATTCTGATCTCAGAAGCATCCGGTGCACCGACAGACCCGAGGCGGCTTCAGGCCCAGGATCGACCCTCGTTAGGGAAGCTCCATTTAGCTCCCTCACACTTTGGAACCGCAACTCAGGGCGGGGGGATTGAGTTAAAAAAAAAAAAAGATATGATTAAAAGCCAGGACCAGCGCAGATGTGTGAAAACTCATTATCCTGAAGTGGCGTTTAATCATCTGCTGCACGAGACAGCAGCGCGCTTTGTTGCAAAGAAACTGAGGGAAACATTTATTTCCCATTCTACCAGGACTTACAGCCCAGTTTGGGTTTCAGGAGCCCCCGACCCCCCCCGCCCCCCGGGGTCTGTCGTACCTGAGCGAAGGCCCAGGTCAGCCTCATGTGCTTGGTGGCGGCGTAGCTGCACTCCAGGAGCCGCGGTCGGCCGTTCACGTCCACCAGACACTTGTTGTCGTCGTCGTCGATGGTGGGGCTCAGCACGCCCAGCTGCAGCTGCTGCGCGCTGGTGTAGTACACGTTCTGGGGGGACACACAACCAAACCTTTAATCTACACAAGTCTCAGCACGGGCCAGAGTCACCCGAGGGCGTTCTCAATGAGGGCGAAGGAAATCAGCAGCTTTCCTGGAACGGAAGGAAAGCAGCGACACGAAGATTCCTCATGACAAACAAGTGTTCTGCCCCAAGACGCTGCAAAAAAACCTGCGTGAAGTTCTTCCTTTATCATGAAAATAAAGAATAAATGCAGAGAGAACCTCTACCGACATCTACTCTAACACACACACACACACACACACACACACACACACACACACACACATCTGGTTGCAACTACAAGGGCGACTTTTTAAGTCCATCACTTCCACTATACAGTGGTGGAAAAAAGTTTTCAGACAGGATTAAATTATACGGGATTATGTCACTGTGGGACGCTGCGGAGCTACGTGGGGCTTTGAAACCGAGCGTTTGACTTATTTGTGTGTGTGTGTGTGTGTGTGTGTCCATGGTGGAGGTCTGAGATTTCAACTTGTGTCCAAAGCGAATCATCTCAGACGACGCGCCTGCAGCGGCGCCCCTCTCACAGAGCTCACGGGGGCCGTGCTGCCGATCCCCACGCCGATCGCCTCAACGCCAGATTCACGCGTCGTAGATCATTAACAGCCGCAGCGATTCGTCTGGCCGCGTTCCGCCAGCAGGCACTTCAGAGCTGATGGACTCGGATTCTCGAGGTCTTCTCGTGTTCATGCAAAGAGCCCTGAAGGACCACGGAGCATGAACATGTCCCAGTTCACATCTCTACTATCTGCATAGGCGCTTTAAAACTACAAACTCTGGCAAAAATAACAGAATTCAAGCGAAAGGCCAATTTCCCAGGAGGTCTACGTATGTATTGTTATTACTTTTTAAGTGTAGCACATTAGCAGAACTACAATTGTTATTATAGGAGGCTTCTTTTGGTACATAAGAGCACTTTTAGACGCAAATGTTTTGTCTTCAGACTTTCACACACAGTAAACAACACAAATCTCAACCCTCTTTCTGGAACAAATGGAACCAAACTGCCGCAAGCTACAGGTTATTTTGGAAGGAGGAGTAAATAAGAAAACAACAAACCGCCTTTACGGTGTAATTACTTTAAGTGTGACTGTTCTCGAGCTTCAGACAACTGAGTTTTAAAAGATTGACCCCCCTGCAATAGCTCTGCGTCCCCTCCAAGGGGTGCGCCCCCCACTTTGGGAACCCCTGATAATCAAACCTGCTCCCTTGTGTGTTGCTGCGGTCTCCATTACCACCATGGTAAACTGCAAATTAAATGGACTTTACATGATTATTATTCAGATTCTCAGCACCTATCCGCCACTGGAATGTTGTAAGCGTCTGCAGATTTGTACGTCTCACCTCCAAATATATTTGTGGTGGTGTTACCGGAGTTTTAAGGTCACACGATGTAAAAAAAACAAGTGAAGAAAACACAAACAGCAGACGTTGTAAACAAGTTGGGAGGCGATATTACAAGTGTGGTCGCTCATTAGCAGCGGGAGAGTCGTTAGTAGGCTAATTTAAAATGATAAGTTTATCGTTAGTATTACACCTCACCCTCAAAGTTCACCGGGTCTCTGCGCAACACTCAGACTTTTAATGCAGCAAGAAATAAACAGCAGGAAAAATGCCTCCTGGAACGAATTTAATTAAGAGGAAAATGAGACAAAGCAAAAAGGCAT
>CAJVRN010000014.1:447500-450000 GCA_911728415.1 Lagocephalus sceleratus | reverse complement strand
GGGCCCTGGTCCAGACACAGGTCGTCCCTCAGGCTGTTCTTCAACTGGAGGAGGACAGAAGAGAAGAAGAGGAGGACAGAAGAGAAGAAGAGGAGGAGGACAGAAGAGAAGAAGAGGAGGAGGACAGAAGAGAAGAAGAGGAGGACAGAAGAGAAGAAGAGGAGGACAGAAGAGAAGAAGAGGAGGACAGAAGAGAAGAAGAGGAGGAGGACAGAAGAGAAGAAGAGGAGGAGGACAGAAGAGAAGAAGAGGAGGACAGAAGAGAAGAAGAGGAGGAGGACAGAAAGAAGAAGAGGAGGAGGACAGAAGAGAAGAAGAGGAGGACAGAGAAGAAGAGGAGGAGGACAGAAGAGAAGACGTGAGGGTGCGACAGGAGCGACGCCACAGCTGCATCTGATCACAACATCTGGAGGTGGACGACACAACGCGTCTCTAACCAGAGGTCTCCAGGTCCCCCCAGCCCCGGGTCTCCAGGTCCCCCCCAGAGGTCTCCAGGTCCCCCCAGAGGTCTCCAGGTCCCCCCAGAGGTCTCCAGGTCCCCCCCAGGGGTCTCCAGGTCCCCCCAGAGGTCTCCAGGTCCCCCCAGAGGTCTCCAGGTCAACCCCAGAGGTCTCCAGGTCCCCCCCAGGGATCTCCAGGCCCCCCAGGGGTCTCCAGGTCCCCCCCAGAGGTCCGTGAGGCTGCAGGTTCTGGTCCAACCCAGCAGCAGCAGCACCAGACTGGACTCACTTCATCATTGACGTTTGCTCTGGATCCAAATGCACTTCAGCTGTATGCGCGCTCGCCCCCCCCCCCCCGCTGTGAAAGTAATTTGAGCACAGGTGCGCCGTAAGGTCGCCCCCCCCCCGAGGAGCCCCCCTGTTTTTATTAGTTTTATATTAAAAAAGAGCCTTCACCTTAGATGTGGGTCCTGCTCCGCCCCCCCCAGATGATGTTCACCTGACACCCCCTCCTGTGCTCAGTGTGTGTGTGTGTGTGTGTGTGTGTGTGTGCGTGTGTGTGTGTTTGTGTGTGTGTCTGTGTGTGCGTGTGTGCGTACGTGTGTGTGTGCATGTGTGTATGTGTATGTTTGTGTGTGTGTGTGTATGTTTGTGTGTGTGTGTCTGTGTGTCTGTGTGTGTGCGTGTGTGTGTGCGTGTGTTTGTGTGTGTGTGTCTGTGTGTGTGTGTGCGTGTGTGTGTGTGTATGTGTGCGTACGTGTGTGTGTGCATGTGTGTATGTGTGTGTGTGTGTATGTTTGTGTGTGTGTGTGTGTGTTTGTGTCTGTGTGTCTGTGTGTGCATGTGTGTATGTGTGTGTGTGTTCTCAGATGTGTGTTCTCACGTCTCCACCTCCCAGATGTGAAGCAGAAGCTTTCATCTCTCACGGCTGAGCCCCGTGACCCCCCCCTTCGTGAGCAACAGGCGCACGAGGAGCGTTCGGGGCTTCGTAACAAAACAAACACGGCGTTTATCACTTATTTATCGGCACTTAACCCTTCGTGGCGCGGGGGGATCGCACTCGGGTTTTCCTGAAAGCTTCTGAAGGCCAACATTTCCGGGGGGGGGGGGGCCGGTGGAGGAGAGAAAGGCCTCAGCCTTCTGAACAACTGTGTTTTTAGCGTGTTTGTAAAGTGTGTTTTTAAAGGCGAGCACGGCCCCAGGGATCGGCTGTGTCCCAGCGGCGCGTCTCGCCTCGTTATCGGCGAGGCCCTCGGCCCCAAACACGAGTCCACAGCTGACGGAGGGTGTTGGGGGTGTTGGTACAAACCTGTGGAGGGCTGTCGAGAATAAGAGTGGTCATACTGGTGGTGATGGTTCTTTGGGCAGGTCGTAGGTTGGTTTAGTTCTCTGTGTGTTCATCCTTTACCTCCTATCTGAGGGGGGGGTCCACTCCCAAAGACTGATGGGGTAGGAACGTTCAAAAGAGCAACGACTACCAAGTGTGAGTACAGTTAATAAACTTGATGTTGCTGGACACAGAGAGAGAGAGAGAGAGAGAGAGAGAGAGAGAGAGAGAGAGAGAGAGAGAGAGAGAGAGAGAGAGAGCACAGCCTTGAGCTGCATCACGTGTGATCGTCTTGTTCCTCAAGCGCGTCCGAGGAAAGGTTCTGATCCGGTTTGTGACCGGTGCGTTAAACCCTGACGTGAGTGTCATCTTTCCGCCCTGATCCGAGGGAGTGTGTGCGCGTGTGTGTGTGTGTGTGTGTGTGTGTGTGTGTGTGTGTGTGTGTGTGTGCTGAGCCTGATTCCACGCATGCCAGGCTGATTTCCTTTTGTTCCCGTTGTGGGAGCAGACCGAGGAGCGATCCTTCCTCCTCGCTCTTCTACCAAAGAGCGGTTCCTCGCTCACCTCAGATCATCGATGTCACGCCGGTCGAGACCGCGTTCGTTCAATTCAAAAGCGAAGGTACCCACCACTCCGTAGGCGACGATGCCGTTGTAGGACCTCAGCTCGGGGTAGATGTTGGAGAGGAACCAGCTGAAGGGCCGGCACTGGAGCCTGGACCTCAGGGCTTTCC
>CAJVRN010000014.1:407500-442500 GCA_911728415.1 Lagocephalus sceleratus | reverse complement strand
GTCTACCGGGGGGGGTGCATGCACTGAAACATGCACTGAAACATGCACTGATGCAGGTTGTTGCGCAACTACGCTGGTTTTTATCGTCTTTATTGAGCTTTGAAAACGAGCTGTGATATGGATGTCACACAGGTACATTACTTTCACTGGAGAGGATGTAAAGGGGGGGGGGGGGGGGGGGCAGGATATCCAACAAGCTGTATTTGTTATTTCTCCTCCTCACACCCTGCATGGACGTGAACGTTACACAGGTTGAAGTCAGCCAGAGCTCATCACACTGGGATTCCTCGGCTTCAGTAAAAGAGAGGAGAGAGAGGATGACTCTGAAGATATGCACAGTTTATTGGTGTGTGTGTGTGTGTGTGTGTGTGTGTGTGTGTGTGTGTGTGTGAGTGCGTGTGTGAAAAGCAGTTTATCTGCAGCTGAGCTCTCTGGTCCCTCTGCCAAAGATGATTCCATTAGTCATACACAAATAACTAAAAATAATTATATGTGGGAGTCTCCTTTTCTCTCTCTCTCTCTCTCTCTCTCTCTCTCTCTCTTGGTGTGTGTGTGTGTGTGCGTGTGTGTGTGCGCCTGTGCGTAAAGTGGGCAGAGGACGGCTGTAGCTGGGTTAAGAGCTCTGCGAGTGTGTTCTCTGGTCTAAAACAACAGAAGGAACAACCGTCCTCGGTGATCCAACCACAACAACGTTCAACAGTAGCTGAGCGTCACACGCCCCAACGTCGATGAATGACGCTAAGTCAACGTTAAGGTCCTCACAAGGACAGCTAAACCTGCGTGTGTGCTTCTTTACACTCCTCTCTCATGTTAGATCACTGGTAGCTGCCTTTGTGTGATTTTTAAAAACTCTCCTAATTAAATGCTGGAATTCTCTCCGGTGGGAGTACGTGCACGGGAAGCGTTTACGGAAAACACCCAGCGTAATCGGAAAATTGTTTCAGAGGAAATATATTCAATGACCCGTGGCTTAAATTTGCCAGATCTTCCGCCGCATTTGCATTTTGCACAATGAAAGGAGACATTTAATTTAAGATACTTCAGTCTGGTGGGTTTAACGTGTGAATACATGTAAAGTTTATAATCCAACAGCAGAATCGTTTCAGACGTAAAAGCCCGCCGTGATCCTTCAACGGAGGTTCACGGAGCTCGTTAAGTTTGAAAAGGTTTGAAGCACGCACACACGTGGGCCTACGGACACAAGAGACGACAGGTAAGATCAAGAGCATGAGGCTTTGATCTGAGTTCAGGTTCTCTGTAGACGCTCCAGATGGAGGACAGGAGGCTGCCCTGGACCTGAGGCGACCCTCGCACCTCTCCATGTCGAGACGAGATCCAGCTTCACCCAGGCCTGGCTGATCGCCCCAGAGACCCCGGGGTCAAACCGGCCCGCCGCGGCCACGCCCGGCTCTCGCCTCCACCCCCGAAGCCGGCTCGAACGTGGAGGACGGGCGCCACCGCCGCCTGGGAAAGGACGCCGGGGGCTCTTTTGTTGGTGCTGATATGAACCACAGTGAGCGGCGCCAGCGGATGCTGCTGCGCCCGATAAACCAACGCGTCCCGAACAGCAACGAACGCCCACGCGGCGTAGAGAACCCTCCCTGCCCGCAGAACCGGCTACCTTCCACACCGCCGCATGAGAGCCAGCGTTGAGCTCCTCTCTCCTCCTCGCTTTGCTTCTCTTTTGTTCTGTTCACGAGTGCCAAACAGAACTAGTGTGAAGGCGATAAAACTGGGTTGAACCTATTAAAAGACTCAGCAGCAGCAGTAGAAGCAGCTGCAGTAGAAGAAGCAGCTGCAGTAGAAGCAGCAGCAACAGTAGAAGCAGCTGCAGCAGTAGAAGCAGCTGCAGCAGTAGAAGCAGCAGCAGTAGAAGCAGCTGCAGTAGAAGCAGCAGCAACAGTAGCAGTAGAAGCAGCTGCAGTAGAAGCAGCAGCAGCAGTAGAAGCAGCAGCAGTAGAAGAAGCAGCAGTAGAAGCAGCAGCAACAGTAGCAGTAGAAGCAGCTGCAGTAGAAGCAGCAGCAGCAGTAGAAGCAGCAGCAGTAGAAGCAGCTGCAGCAGTAGAAGCAGCTGCAGCAGTAGAAGCAGCAGCAGTAGAAGCAGCTGCAGTAGAAGCAGCAGCAGTAGAAGCAGCTGCAGTAGAAGCAGCTGCAGCAGTAGAAGCAGCAGCAGTAGAAGCAGCTGCAGTAGAAGCAGCTGCAGCAGTAGAAGCAGCAGCAGTAGAAGCAGCTGCAGCAGTAGAAGCAGCAGCAGCAGAAGCAGCTGCAGCAGTAGAAGCAGCAGTAGAAGCAGCAGCAGCAGTAGAAGCAGCTGCAGTAGAAGCAGCTGCAGCAGTAGAAGCAGCTGCAGTAGAAGCAGCTGCAGCAGTAGAAGCAGCTGCAGTAGAAGCAGCTGCAGCAGTAGAAGCAGCTGCAGTAGAAGCAGCTGCAGTAGAAGCAGCTGCAGCAGTAGAAGCAGCTGCAGCAGTAGAAGCAGCAGTAGAAGCAGCTGCAGCAGTAGAAGCAGCTGCAGTAGAAGCAGCTGCAGCAGTAGAAACAGCAGCAGCAGTAGAAGCAGCAGCAGCAGTAGAAGCAGCAGCAGCAGTAGAAGCAGCAGTAGAAACAGCAGCAGCAGTAGAGGCAGCAGCAGTTGAAGCAGCAGCAGCAGTAGAAGCAGCAGCAGCAGTTGAAGCAGCTGCAGGAGTAGAAGCAGCAGTAGAAACAGCAGCAGCAGTAGAAGCAGCAGCAGTTGAAGCAGCTGCAGCAGTAGAAACAGCAGTAGAAGCAGCTGCAGCAGTTGAAGCAGCAGCAGCAGTAGAAGCAGCTGCAGCAGTAGAAGCAGCAGCAGCAGTAGAAGGAGCTGCAGGAGTAGAAGCAGCAGTAGAAACAGCAGTAGAAGCAGCAGCAGTTGAAGCAGCAGCAGTAGAAGCAGCTGCAGCAGTTGAAGCAGCAGCAGCAGCAGCAGCAGAAGTAGAAGCAGCAGCAGCATCAGCAGTAGAAGCAGCAGCAGCAGCAGCAGTAGAAGCAGCAGCAGCAGTAGAAGAAGCAGCAGTAGAAGCAGCTGCAGCAGTTGAAGCAGCAGCAGCAGCAGCAGCAGTAGAAGCAGCAGCAGTAGAAGCAGCTGCAGCAGTAGAAGCAGAAGCAGCAGTAGAAGCAGAAGCAGCAGTAGAAGCAGCAGTAGAAGCAGAAGCAGCAGCAGCAGCAGCAGCAGCAGCAGCAGCAGCAGCAGTAGAAGCAGCAGCAGTAGAAGCAGCTGCAGCAGTAGAAGCAGCTGCAGCAGTAGAAGCAGCAGTAGAAGCAGCTGCAGCAGTAGAAGCAGCAGCAGCAGCAGCAGCAGCAGCAGCAGCAGCAGCGCTTCACTTTTGTTTTGCCCGTTGGAGGACACACCCAGATGTCAACACCTGTAGCGTGTTCATCTATCAAAGCTCCTCCACAGCTCAACGGCTCCTCGATGTCTCAGTTAAATGTGAGTTCATGTACATGGGGGTAAACCCCAAGGGTTCCTCCTGGTGTTCCTCACTTTCAAATACCAACGATCCCCTCCCAGACACCCTCAACGCAGCCTCGGCGGCGGCGGCGGCGCTCACCATCCGGTGTTGAACTCCACGTGGGCGTCGAACAGAGCCACGACGGGCGCGGAGGCGGCCCTCCAGCCGCTGACCCTGGACCGGATCAGGCCCTCCTGCTTGCCGTGGCGGACCACCTTGATGAAGCCGGGGCTGTGCTGAGCATTGGTCTCCTCCACGAAGCTCTGCAGGTGGTCCTTCAGCTCCCCTGAGAGACGGACGACAGACAGACGCGCTCAGACCACCGGGGGGGGGGGGGCACCTCAGTGGGCGTTGAGGTGGATTAACTGATGAAGTAACGAAGGGTTAAAGATCAACTTAAACACACGTTTGTAGAAGAACTGCAGGTCAGATGAGAACAACCAACCAAGAGGGAGTGAATGTTCTCAGGCCCCAGGAGGAGGAGGAGGAGGAGGAGGAGGAGGGGGAGGAGGAAGAGGAGGAGGAGGAAGAGGAGGGGGAAGGGGAAGAGGAGGAGGAGGAGGAGGAGGAGGAGGAGGAGGATGAAGAAGAGGAGGAGGAGGAGGAAGAGGAGGGGGAAGGGGAAGAGGAGGAGGAGGAGGAAGAGGAGGGGGAAGGGGAAGAGGAGGAGGAGGAGGAGGGGGAAGAGGAGGAGGAGGAGGAAGAGGAGGGGGAAGGGGAAGAGGAGGAGGAGGAGGAAGAGGAGGGGGAAGGGGAAGAGGAGGAGGAGGAGGAAGAGGAGGGGGAGGAGGAGGAAGAGGAGGGAGAAGGGGAAGAGGAGGAGGAGGAGGAAGAGGAGGGGGAAGGGGAAGAGGAGGAGGAGGAGGAGGAAGAGGTCGATCACAAAACAACTACAGAGGTCTGTTGTTCTGTTGTTCTGGGCTCTAGCGGTGTGTGTGTAAGTGTGTGTGTGTGAGAGAATGTGTGTGTGTGTGAGTGTGTGTGTGAGTGTGTTTGCGTGTGTGTGGCTTGGTGTGTGTGTGTGCGTAGGTGTGTGTATGTGCGTGTGAGCATGTGCATGTGTGAGTGTGTGTGCATGAGTGTGTGTGTGTGTGTGTGTGTGTGTGTGTGTGTGTGTGTGTGTGTGTGTGTGTGTGTGTGTGTGTCCTCACAGCTGCTGCTGTGGTCGTCCACCAGGATGATCTCCTTCAGCAGGTGTGGGGGGGTCCTCTGGATGGCCGTGTGGACGGAGCGCAGCAGCACCGAGAGGGCCTCGTTCACGAAGATGAACACGATGCTCAGCTGGGGGAAGTCCGACGAGTACGACACGTTCCTGCAGCTGGAGGAGGAACACGCCCATCATACGTTCATACGTTCACACGTTCACACACCCATCATTCATTCATCAGTTCATACATCCATTGTTCATTCATCAGTTCATCATTCATCTATCAGTTCATCAGCGCATCCACCCATCATTCATTCATCAGTTCATCCACCCATCGTTCATTCATCAGCTCATCCACCCATCAATCATTCATCCATCCATCATCCACTGATCATTCATCCATCCACCCATCCATCATTCATAAGTTCACCATCCATCAGCCATCATACATCCATCCACCTATCAGTCATTATTCATTCATCAGTTCATCCACCCATCATTCATTCATTCATCAGGTCATTAATTAATTCATCCATAATCATCCATCAACCCATCATCCATCATTCATCCACCCATCGATCATTCATCCATCATTCATCTACCCATCAATCCATCAATCATTCATCCATCATCCATCCACCCATCAATCATTCATCCATCCACCCTTCATTCATTCATCCACTCATCCTAGACCCATCTCTAGATGAGGAGGTGACCCACCTGTCTGGGCGTAGATCAGGAATGGGCCTGGTGAGGGAGATGCGGTCACTAAGGTAACTGTTGTAACCGTAGTAACGGAACTTCTTGACGGCGGCCCTCCTGCTCTCGGGGCCCAGGTCGCGACCCCAGCGGTGGAACAGCAAGGAGGCGGGGTCGGAGGCGGGGTCGGCGGCGTAGGAGGAGGCCGCGTCCTCGCCGTCCTTCGGGGGCGTGTCTGCGGACACGAGGGGGGAAGATGAGGCCGCCGCCGCCACCGCCACCTTCCCGTTTACGGAACACGGAATGTGGTGCTGAAGGGGGGGGCAGACGAGCCCCCCCCCTTCAGCCCTCAGCCCCCCCTCAGCCCCGCCCCCCCTTCGCCCCCCCCCTCAGCCCCGCCCCCCCTTCGCCCCCCCCCTCCAGATGCACCAGAAACCATCCACACTCCCGCCACTGATGACTGGATGACTAATTTTTGCACCGTGGGGGGGGGCGGCGGTGGCGGCGAGGGGGGGTGGCAGCGAGGGGGGGGCGAGAGGGGGGGAAGGGGGGGGGGTAGATGTAAGGCACCACACCAGATTAAGCGAGGTTTCCACTAGCGGTACGCGGCCTCATCCTGGCAGCTGTTTGTGCAGAGGTGGGTACAAATCCGCTAACGCGCCCGAGGAGACGTGTTTTTAATTAGTGCTGCAGCATCCTGTCTGCTCAGACATGCCCCCCCCCCCCCCAAAGCCCCCCTCCCACAAACCCCCCGGGTGTCTGTGCAGCCCCCAGACGGTGCGTTCGCTGTACCGGGAGGCTTTTAAAGAGGGAGAACCGTTTGATAAAGGACGAGTGACGCCACCCCCCCTCTCAACGCCCCCCTCTCAGCAACCCCCCTCTCAACACCACCCCCCCCCCCAGGCCCGTTAACGCGGCTCCTCTAAAGCGCCGTCGTGAATGCCCGCTTTATTACGGCGAAGAGCAGCACTCCACTCTTGGCACGGGCGCGCTCGGAGCTCTCAGCGCCCCCCCGACAGGACGCCTAAAAGCAGGGGCGGCTCTTCAGCCTCCGCTGGCGGCAGACCCGTCGCGTTAGAGTGGGAGGAGCTCGGCCTCGCCGTGGTCCACGACCGTAGAGGGTGGAGGGTGAGGTGGTCATGATGACCCCTCCTGTAAGACCGCCCTCATGAATAATTAATGAGAGAGGAGCCTCTGAAGTTATGGGCCAGTTATAGTGTGTGTGAGTGTGTGTGTGAGTGTGTGTGTGTGAATGTGTGTGTGTGTGTGTGTGAGTGTGTGTGTGTGTGTGAATGTGTGTGTGTGTGTGAGTGTGTGTGAGTGTGTGTGTGTGTGTGAATGTGTGTGTGTGTGTGAGTGTGTGTGAGTGTGTGAACGTGCCTGTGTGTGTGTGTGTGAGAGCGTGTGTGTGTGTGTGTGAGTGTGTGTGAATGTGCATGTGTGTGTGTGCTTGTGTGTGAGAGCGTGTGTGAGAGTGCATGTGTGTGTGTGTGCGTGTGTGTGCATGTGCGTGTGTGTGCGCGTGTGTGTGTGTGCGTGTGTGTGCATGTGTGTGTACGTATGCGTGTGTGTTTGCATGCGTATGTATGTGTGCTTGCGTGTATGTGTGTGAGCGTGTGTGTGAGCGTGTGTGTGTGTGTGTGTGTGTGTGTGTGTGTGTGCATCAGGCCTCATGCTGTGTCGTCCATCATTCTAAAAACGTGTCTCCACAAATATTGATGAGGGTGACTCAGCAGAAGATGCAGAATTCTGGTCGTTGGATTAAATGAACTCTTTTGTTTCGCAAGTTGCAGAAATGCTGAGAGGATCGTTCTGCTCGCATCTGCTCACACTACCCCCCCCACACACACACACACCCCCCACACACACACACCCCCGTTGTGTTGCGTCTCCTGTGATGTATAAAATAAGACGCGCTTTAAAGTTTGAAAGTTTCTGCACTCTGGAAGGGATTAAGTGAGGGTTCAGAACCACGTTTTGGTGTTTCTAAGATTAAAAATGAGTCTGTGTCCCGCTGGTGGGGGGAGATTATCGCTCCTCCCGCTGCACAGCTTGAACCATTACGTTGCCTAATTTTATTAGACCTGCCGTTCATTTCGTCGGTTTTTTCTTCGTGACTTTTCAGACGTCTACGCCGACCCCTCGGTGACCTTCCTAGAAGCGCAGGCGCTCTACCGCCCTCGTTGTTAGAGGGGGCGGGCGATACAAATCCCCCGTTTCCAGGCCCCCATCCTCACATGTGAGCATTCAGCGCGTCTCCCCAGGAGTTGATATCAGCCCCAACAACTGATTCAATGTTCAGTAAACCACTACGGCCTCTAAACGCGCCTTTAAACGCTCCGTTTGGCACCGCCGCCCTACTGTGATGTCACAGTTGGGATCGACTAACCCCGCCCCCTCTGTGCTGCGGAACTCCTCCCATTCAGAGTTACCTGCGCAAGGATCCACCCACCTACGTGTTCTCCCCCTGCAGGGGAGATGGGCGGAGCTAATTGTCCGTGTGGGCAGAGCAATGCGTATATGGGCGGGGCAAAGCATATATGTGGGCGGGGCCATGTCAAGTTGCAGAAAAGTATATGTGGGCTTTAAATGGAGGGTGTATCTGGTTCCTGTGGTCCCCGAGCAGCTTTATGGGCTCATGTAGCATATTGATTGTCTCTGCTGCTTACGCCAGCACTTCTGCTTCTCCCCGTCCTGCTCTGCTCGGTTTATGTTCCAGCCCCAACGCCAACGCCGGCCGACAGTTCTGTCCGCAGCGAAGACGTTCGCCGTTAATGTCACGCGGATCGTGTGGCGACGGCGTCGTCCATCACCGGCGACAGCGCGGTGATGGAGGAGGGTCGGGTGTCCTCGGACGTGAGACGGACGGTCGGCTGTCCTATTATCGTTGCGCGGAGACGTGGCGAGGGGCGAAGGTAGCCCCCGCCCACGCGTCACCGCGTAGGCTGTAATAAAAATAGGACGGACGGAGATCCGATGCGGGTCGATTGTGTTCTGCTCAGAGGCCCGTACCGAACACGGTTACCCACAGGAACCTCTGCTTTGGACCCTGGAACCTGCTTCTGTCCCTCCAGATGTTCAAAAGCGCAGCGCGCCTGAGCTTTGTGCGTTCACATCGGGTCCTTCTAAACCGATGAGAAGCCAACAAAAGCGCTCCCTCCTCTGCTTCCGTGTCTCGAGGATCTGCCCCGAAACCAGCGGCGCTTCCAGCCGCGAGGAGCTCGGACACCGAAAGCTGAGCAAAGCTCCAGCGGCGGCGTCCTCCGCGTTCATCCCATCAGCTCTCCGCAGGCGGACGCGGAATTTCAACTGTCCGGAAGGGCCCGAACACACGGGGTTCTGGGGCAGCCTCAGGAACGCCGCGTGGAACGCCTGTACCCGCCCCTGGAAACCCACAAAACCGAAGGTCGGCCCTTTGCGCCTGATGATTCAATTCCGTATTCGCAAGCCGGCGGAATTAAATCACTTTTGACGCGTGCTCGGGCGGAGCTGACAGCCGAGCCCTGACTGACAGCCTCCTCGAGATGCGGGCGGCGTGCCGGGGGGGCCGAATCCCGAGCTAAGACAGACATCCAAAGGAGGATCCGAACTGAGATTAAAGCGCCGTCTGCGCGCTACAAGAGCACTCACGAGCTCTCACGGGCGCCAGCGCAGTCGCCGCTGGATCGCAATTAGTAGAGAGGAGCGACGGCGGCGAGGATGAAAAACGATGAAGGGGTGTTTGGAATACCGACCGCGCGGGCGAAGTTCGGAGGGGAGCAACGGCGTGTTCAATCACTCCGCCAACAGAGAAGCCCTCGGCCGTCGCAGGTGTAAATTCGGGGAAATTAAATGTTGCAGCGGAGCGGCGAGGGCGAGGGGTCCGGGGCCCGTTCACTAACCGCCCCTCTTTGCTGCTCTTGTGTTCAATTGCGCGTCGTTCGGGGCTCTGTTGATCTAAAACGGGTCGGAAGCCTGAAAAAGGATCAGCGAGGTTTCGGGCCTCCTCTGGGTCTGAGAGGCGGCGGAGCCGGTCCCCGCTCCCCAAATCGATGTTTAAGGAGGCGAGGGCTTTCCGCTCGGAGCTCCATCGGCGCGGCGCCGACTGACGGGACGTTCGCTTTCTCGATTGTTTGCAGCTTGTTTGATGGCGCGACCCTAAAGAATTCTCACAGAATATACGCCTGCAGACACTTTATGGTCCCAGCTGGAAGAGGAGTACAAATAAAGGTAAATAACCCACCTGCTCAGGGTAGGCAGCTGCTGATGGGACTCTGAATCAGAAGATTTCAGGCGTCGTTAACGAATCACATGTTGGAACTGGTGAACTCCCTGACCCTGATCCTGACCCTGATCCTGACCCTAATGACCTTAACCCTGGCCTTAACTCTAATGACCTTAACCCCGACCCTAACTCTAATAATCCTGACCCTAACTCTAACCCTGACCTTAACCCTGACCCTGACTCTGACCCTAACTCTAATGACCCTAACTCTAATGACCCTAACTCTAACCCTGACCTTAACCCTGACCCTGACTCTAACGACCCTGACCCTAACTCTAATGACCCTAACTCTAATGACCCTAACTCTAACCCTGACCCTGACCCTGACCCTGACTCTAACGACCCTGACCCTGCTCATGTCTGCTCCTTCACCTGTTCAGGTCTCCTTTTGCCCCCCGTGTGCCCCCCCCGTGCCCCCCATGGCCCCCCCATGACCCCCCCCGTGGCCCCCCATAGCCCCCCCCCTTCTACTCCTCTCTGTGTGTAAAGTGAAGACCTGCAGGAGGTCAAAGGTCTGAACCTGACCCGACGTCCGCGAGCGTCTAATAGAGAGAGGTCAGCCCACGACCCCGCCCGTACTGAACCGCACGCGTGACCTCTGACCTCGGGCAGGCTGCCGGCGCACAGTCGGGTCTCGAGGGACGTGGACGGGCCTCGCCGCGTCTGCTGAGCAGAACAACGAGCTCTTTAAGATTAAAGACCGGCCTGTCTCCTCCCCCTGCTGCCCTCGGACCCGCCCCCCCCCGTCTTCCCCCCGCCCCCCCGCCCCCCAACACCCCCATCGCGTTAGCGCGCATGCTTACAGCCACGGAAGGCTAACCTCGATCTCCCGAGCTGGAACGCCCCGGTGTCGGAGGTGCGCGCTCTCACGAACCGATGGAGGTTTGAGTGGAGGCCTCGACGGCTCCGGAGCAGCGGCGGCCCCACGAACGTCGTTTAAGCTGACGAGGCCCCGCCCCCCCGTGACGGCCGCTGGACAGGAAACCGGAGCTCTCAAAGGCGTTTCCGGGCAGATTCCTCAGGAAAAGGTTTGTCCCCCCCCGAACACGACGTTACTCAGTGTGTGTGCTCCAGAGACGCTCTGCTGATGCTGCTGCTGAACTCTTATTGTAACATCTCTGGAAACACGGACCGGAGGATTATGGAAAGGAAAGAAAAAGCAACAATAGAACCATCTGAAGCTTTAATCTGAGGAACAAGCCCCGTGCCAACCCATACCGCGGCGTACGTACGGCGTAAGAGGGTTTCCTACATTTTACACGGTGGCTGATCCACGGCGGAGCTAATCCCCAAGCATTGCGCGGACACACACTCCTGAAGCCGCTCAGCTCTCCGGGTCCCCTGCTCCTCTGCCTGCGTCCCACATGAAACACGGAGCAGGGCCCTCGCCCCCCGCGAGGCCTCAAAGTCGCCGCGTCGACACTCACGAAGGCCGCGCGCCGCGCCTTTCCCTCTGGGGTTGATTTGACTCTCGCGGGATTACGATACCGCCCGCCTCTCGCTCACCGGAGGAACTCGTTGGAACTGGAAACAAAAGGAAGCAGCGGTAGTTTCTGTACGTTTCTGTACGTTTGTGGCAAAGAGCAGATGAGCGAGGACGGTGGAATCACTCATCCCTGAAGGGTCAGGCGTCATCAGGGATTCTATCAGGTCTATTGAACGAAACATATCTGTTTACTGGCAAAGAACAGTGGATGGAAAAGTAAAAGAGAAGTTCATCGACAAACATCGATCCATCCATCGTGTAGAATGACTCAAATGTATATAACATACATATATAAATATATTAAACATATATAAACTACAGGTGGGCTCCAGGGGGAATGGTGTGTAAAAATAAAGTACGTTACAGGTATTTCATTTGATTCAATGCACATCTTAATCTACCTCCTCTTAATCTACCTCCCAATCACGCCATCATTGGGTTTAATTGCGCCCATTTATTTCACGTTTACGTTTATTCCTGTGCAAAAGGGCGCCGTGCCGGGCTGCTCCCGGACGCAGCCGCGGCCGCTTCGCCGACGCTGAGCAGGATTTCCACTGCAACGTGAAGAAAGAGGGAGAGAGCTACCTGCAGTGTTGGTGAATGTTCAGCTTCAATCACTCGACCACGGAAGGGTATTTGGGATTCTGGTGTGTATCTGACATCACTGGAACGGGGATTGTGTGTGCGTGTGCGTGTGTGTGTGTGCGTGTGTGTGCGCCTGACCTCAATGTTGTTTTTCATCTCAGCAATAATCCGTTTATCGTACGATGTTCTTTACAAAGTGTACTCCATCCATATTTTATCTGTGCCAGTCGTGTGTGTAATATGAATTTTGATTTAAAGGTTGAAAGAGAGGACCAAATCCGCCTGGACCTCATCGTCGTCCATCGCCAACGTCCGTGGTGCCGTTTACAATTAAACACAAAGCTCTGATTATAAAAACAGTCAAATGGGTGACAGAATAAATAGTCTTTAGAAATGAGTTCTAAAGAATTTGCTCAATACAGACCCCAAAATGTTGCATTTACACAGATATCTAGAATTGATTAATCATGATATCAATGATTAATCGTGATATTAATTCTAATTAACTAATTCCATTCATTCGTTAATGAATTAAATGTTTTTGGGGAGAATGAGGAAGCAAAAAAAAAAAAACAACCCCTAAATCAGTGTGCTCTGCCTGTCGGATGCATAAAAATATGCTTCACACTGGGGTGATTTTTAATTTGCAACATTTTGTTGGAGTGACACGCTGTCTGCGGAAGGAAAAAGAGAGCCTGGCTGGGAGGAAGACGTCCCGCCGCCACCTTCCTCAGCCAATTAGCGCGCAGGGGGGGAGGCAACACGTCGACGGCGAGGACGAGGATGTGGCGAACGCCAGGAGAGGGTTCATGTACGACACGCAGCGCCTGCTGTGCAGCACGAAGGGACGTGTTTATTCTAGGACGCGTATATAAATAGACACGCGTATCGGTGTACGTCTACATTGAGATTTGCTCTTCCTCCTTTCGGTCTTTTGTGCGCTCAAGCGGAACGTCTCGCTGCACCTTCATCACCCAAACGCGCTACATTTACTCCGTTTGTTGTTTCCATCACTTCCGCTTCGCCCCCCCACCTCCACCCGGAGGTCCGCTCCTCCGGGATGCCCCGTGCCGCCCTTACGCCCCCCCAGAGTTCATAAAAGCGCTCAAAGACGAGCGACTACGCGCGGGTCGGTCTGGCCTCGGCGCCGAGGCAGGAGCTGCCAAATGACCCAGTGATTTCGAAGCTTCCGCACCCGCCCTCACGCCCTCGTCACGTCCTCCAACGTCGCGACTCTGATCCCTCCGACGGGGAACAGGAGCCTCAGCGGAACGCCGACGCGCTCGCGTCACAAAAGAAGAAGGCCTTCGGTTAAAGCCGCACACACACGAGGTCTGCCCGGACCTCCGCAGCAGCCTCCAGTGAACCAACACCAGGACGGACGAGATGCTTCAATGCAACCTCACGAGGTGCCCTCGGAACACCATGAAGGAAATGGGGCTCACACGCACCATCAACTAAGAGAGAGGCTTAAACTCAGCTTACAGGGTGTGTTTGAGGCCTATTTGACCTATAGTTGACCTATAGTTGACCTATAGTTGACCTATATTTAAGGCCTGTTCCTGTGGGCTCAGGTCCAGCTCAGCTGTTCCCAGCCTGGTCTGGTGACCCAGACTCACCTTCAGAGGATGAAGCACCCCCAAAACTGATTCAAACCTTCTAGACCAGGGGTCTCCAGGTCCCCCCCAGGGGTCTCCAGGTCCCCCCAGAGGTCTCCAGGTCCCTCCAGAGGTCTCCAGGTCTCCCCCAGAGGTCTCCAGGTCCCCCCCAGGGGTGTCCAGGACCCCCCCAGGGGTCTCCAGGTCCACCCCAGAGGTCCGTGAGGCTGCAGGTTCTGGTCCAACCCAGCAGCAGCAGCACCAGACTGGACTCACTTCATCAACTCATCTGAGTCTCCAACAGCTGACTGGTCAAACTGGGTGAGCTGGACTGGTGGGACCAGAACCTGCAGCCTCACGGCCCCTTGGGGACGGGGTTGGAGACCCCTGGTGTAGTCCCTCCACCAGAGGGAGAGAGTCTTCCCACCACCACCTCCGGTGCGCTTGGCTCTTCCCAGCTCCGTGCTGCTGCGCGTCCTCGTGTTTGCACACATCTGCAGGAAGGTCACCCCGCTCCCTCGCTCTGCCCCTCTGACATTTGCAGCTCCTCGTCCTCTCTCTGCAGTCCTCCGCCCAAAATGCCACGGAGGCTTCTGGGCGCTGGGACGTCACCGTGATCTGCGGCGCGCTCGTCTTCGCTCCCCCTCCTCCTCCCCCCCTCCCCCTCCTCCTCCCCCCCCTCCTCCCCCTCCTCCCCCTCCTCCACCTTCTCCTCCTCCTCCCCCTCCTCTTCCTCCTCCTCCTTCTGCTCCTCCTCCTCTTCCTCCTCCACCTTCTCCTCTTCCTCCCCCTCCTCCTCCCCCTCCTCCTCCCCCTCCTCCCCCCCCTCCACCATAGCTCATCCGTCTGCACGTGAGGCGACCCGAGAACGGCGTTCGGCTCGGCGTGTGTGAAGGACGCGGCGCCTGGTGGCGCTCCGCCGTGTTTGGAGGATCTAACGCAGGACGACAGGACGAGTGCTGCTGACACCAGGACCTCCACCTCAGACCTCCTCCACCTCAGCCCTCCTCCTCCACCTCAGCCCTCCTCCTCCACCTCAGCCCTCCTCCACCTCAGACCTCCTCCACCTCAGCCCTCCTCCTCCACCTCAGACCTCCTGCTCCACCTCAGACCTCCTCCTCCACCTCAGACCTCCTCCTCCACCTCAGACCTCCTCCACCTCAGCCCTCCTCCTCCACCTCAGACCTCCTCCCACCTCAGACCTCCTGCTCCACCTCAGACCTCCTGCTCCACCTCAGACCTCCTCCACCTCAGACCTCCTGCTCCACCTCAGACCTCCTCCACCTCAGCCCTCCTCCACCTCAGACCTCCTGCTCCACCTCAGACCTCCTGCTCCACCTCAGACCTCCTTCACCTCAGCCCTCCTCCACCTCAGACCTCCTGCTCCACCTCAGACCTCCTGCTCCACCTCAGACCTCCTGCTCCACCTCAGACCTCCTGCTCCACCTCAGACCTCCTCCACCTCAGCCCTCCTCCTCCACCTCAGACCTCCTTCACCTCAGCCCTCCTCCCTTCTGCTCCAGCCGGGGGCTCCAGGCCCGGTGGGCCCTCACTCGTCACCTCTGGTTAATCAATCAATCTGATTGATCACGGGGGGCAGGGGTCATCCCGAGGTCACAGCTGATCCCTCCGTTACTGGTTTTTAATTTGCTGCTGACTGACACCGTCCCCAAACCAGAGAGACTCCACCCTTTAAGTTAATGACACCACAGCCGGGTTCTGGTGGGAGACCCGAGCCTACACCGCCCCCTTCAGCGGCGCCGCCCAGACGGACACACCCACACGGGGAGATGTGCGTCGTGAAGGAGGGAGTCCGAGGGACCGCCTTCGTTGAGCGAGGCTGGTGAAGAAAGGTTCAGCTCTCCTTAGCAACAGGGCCTGTTTGAGGAGAGGAAAGTAACGCTGTGTGTGTGTGTGTGTGTGTGTGTGTGTGTGTGTGTGTGTGTGAGTGTGTGAGTGTGAGTGTGAGTGTGTGTGTGTGTGTGTGTGTGTGTGTGTGAGTGTGTGAGTGTGAGTGTGTGTGTGTGTGTGTGTGTGTGTGAGTGTGTGAGTGTGTGTGTGTGTGTGTGTGTGTGTGAGTGTGTGTGTGTGTGTGTGTGAGTGTGTGAGTGTGTGTGTGTGAGTGTGTGTGTGTGTGTGTGAAAGCGATCTTTTAGCGGCGACCTGCTGCTGGAACCAAAATCGCGTCTTCTCGTTAATTCACCGAGTTTTTCAGCCCCGAGGATTCGCTCAGCGCACCGCCGTTTTAACGCGTCTCCGTCCGCCTGGACCGACCCTGCAGGACTCCCCCCCTCCTCCTCACCCCTCCTCACCCCACCTCATCTCCACAGAGGGGCGGACACGCTGGGCCGATGAGAGGAAGAGATGGGGTCCATGCTCAGATATCAGTTATGAGTAAACAGGCAGAGCAGAGGCCTCCTCCTCCTCCTCCTCCTCCTCTTCCTCCTCCTCCTCCTCCTCCTCTTCCTCCTCCTCCTCCTCTTCTTCCTCCCCCTACTCCCCTTTCTACTCCTCCTCTCCCTTCTCCTCCTCCCCCTCCTCTTCCTTCTCCTCTTCCTCCCCCTCCTCTCCCTCCTCCTCCTCTTCCTCCTCCTCCTCTTCTTCCTCCCCCTCTTCCTCCCCTTTCTACTCCTCCTCTCCCTCCTCATCCTCTTCCTCCCCCTCCTCTTCCTCCCCTTTCTACTCCTCCTCCTCCTCCTCTTCATCCTCCCCCTCCTCCCCCCTCCCCCTCCTCCTCTTCCTCCTCCTCTCCTCCTCCTCCTCCTCCCCCTCCAATCCTCCTCCCCCTCTTCATCCTCTTCCCCCTCCTCCCCCTCTTCCTGCCCCCTCCTCCTCCCCCTCCTCCTCCTCTTCATCCTCCCCCTCTTCCTCCCCCCTCCTCCTCCTCTTCATCCTCCTCTCCTCCTTCCCCCTCTTCCCCCTCTCCCCCCCCGTCCGTAGGACCCTAACAGGCCTCCTCAAGATGGACTGCATGTCTCTGACAGCAGAAGCTTTCTGTTTAAACGAGGAAAACCTTCAGCACTAATTCCTTCCATCTGGCTCAGCCACAACTAATGAATTCCCATCACCTTCATCTGTACTTGTCTGATGTGGACTCGCTCAGGCCTAATTGGAATTCCCAGGAAACCTCAGTGACGCTGACGTGGGCCCGGGCCCTCGCCTGAGCGCCGGCGGTGCTGCAGAGCTCCACCGAGTTCGCCGAGTTCACTCTCTGATCGCTGACATGACGAGGAGGAAGAGCGAGGAAGAGCGAGGAAGAGCGAGGCAGGCCCCTTTTCTTAATGATGTGCTTGTGGCCCTCTGGAGCACCCTCAGGTGGGAGGGACCTGTTGGGGCCACCAGCTGGGGCCTCCAGGGTCCAGAGGGGGCCTTTGACCGAGCCTCCTGCTGCACCATCAAACAACAGCATCATTACATCCCTGATTAAACATACACGCGTGGCCTCGATAAATGAAGTCCATAAATATCTAACTCAATAACTGAATCAGCCGTCTCTTGTTCTTTAAAGCTGGTTTAAGTCCTCTGGACCGGAGAGGGAGCGCTCGTTATCACACGCATCATCACACAGGCTCCTCCCTGCCCGGCTGGGGACGCAGGGGTTCGATTCGCCGGTGCAAAAGCTGCTGTTTTATTGGGGAAAGACGGTTTTCCGATAGGACCGGAGCACAGAACTGGAGCAGTTTGTGCAACACTCCAAACGAACCTTCGTGGATTTATTTGTTCAAAACCCTCCGAATTGGTCCACGGGCGTCAGCAAATGAAACGGAAATTTTTAAAAAATAGAGCAAATGAGTGGATAAATCACAGCTGTTACATTTTTGATGCGTACCCTTTAGCAGTTTTACTCGAGCATGAATCCAGATTTATGCATAAATCTGGATTTATGCATAAATCTGGATTTATGCATAAATCTGGATTTATGCTGGCTGAAAAAGAAATCCTGGTATAGCCATTAATTCAAACAGCCACATTAATTTAAACACTAAAAGAAACACCACAGATATCAGACACTAACTAAACTAAAGTAAAGTAAAACACACAACTCAAGGTTTCTATAGATATAGTTAAAACAAGGAGTCATGGTATGGAGAGAGAGAGAGAGAGATAAAGAGAGAGAGAGAGAGAGAGAGAGAGAGGGAGAGAGAGAGAGAGCACTCATAAACAGCGCTGTGTGATGGTTGTACTCTTTCCTAATCTCTCAGTGTTTGAACAGTTATTGTGTGTGTGCGTGTGTGTGCGCACGCGCATGTGTGTGTGTGTGTGTGTTTAACTTGTTGTGTTGAGGGCTCAGACTCGTGAAAAACCCAACAGCAAACAGCGGCACCACTCCCCGGCGCCGCCGCTCCGCACCGCCGAATCGATACCAAAGATGAATATGATGAATAAGAAACACACACACACACACACACACACACACACACACACACACACACACACACACACACACACACACACACACACACACACACACACACACACACACACACACACCGCCCCCCCACCCAGAGCCCCAATGAGCCGTGTTCGACGGAGCCGCTCAGAAATGAACAATCACAAAGTTTGTGATTACCATCTGGAGGGCGGCGTGGAAGCGCCTGTCCCGTTCGCCAGCGGAGGCAGCTCGAGTTAATTACCCGTGTTTGGACCAAAGTCACAGCGCAGCTTTGTTCTGCTTTGTTCTGCTTTGTTCTGCTTTGATCCCGCTGTGAGGGAGCCTCAGATCAGACCAGCCCCTCTCTGATGCTGGGCCTCTCAAACACATACCCCTCAGCCTCCAGGACGGCTCCCGTATTCAGCGCTTGTCCCAGAGCGCTTAGTCTCCACCGGGGGGCGCGGGGGGCGGGGGGCATATTAAATCATTTAGATAATGTATTGACCTGAGGGAGCACACACACACGTACAGATGACCTGGAAGTGATGATTGCAGGAAGGTGGGATGTGACCGGACAGTAAATACCCCAGTTTGGGACTCACACTCCACCCACACACACACACACACACACCACACACACACACACACACACACACACACACTCCACACACTCATTTATCATTTATTCCCGGCACCACAACTCATTTCTTGTCGCTTTATCACTGGATGTTGTCTCAGTTGGAACAGGCTGGGGGGGGGGCAAACCCCAGTGGGGTGACACACACACACACACACACACACACACACACACACACACACACACACACACACACACACACACACACACACACACACACACACACACACACACACACACACACACACACACACCAAACTTTAGTACTCAAGTGTGGATAGTCACAACATCGATTGCCTTCTCATAGAATTATGAGTTAAAGGAGGTAGATTAGAAGCCTTAAACCTCATCTTCTCATGCTCTAGCATTCTTATTTTTGTTCTAACATTCTTATTTTTATTCTAACATTCTTATTTTTATTCTAACATTCTTATTTTTGTTCTAACATTCTTATTTTTATTCTAACATTCTTATTTTTATTCTAACATTCTTATTTTTGTTCTAACATTCTTATTTTTATTCTAACATTCTTATTTTTGTTCTAACATTCTTATTTTTATTCTAACATTCTTATTTTTATTCTAACATTCTTATTTTTGTTCTAACATTCTTATTTTTATTCTAACATTCTTATTTTTGTTCTATTTTCTCATGATGGTGATTATTTTGCATCTTTTTGTCCACACGTCTGGACTTCACACCCACAGAGAGGCCGCTGGCCGAGGTGATCCAGGGTTACGTCTGGACAGGAACCCCGAGGAGGGCCGGCGCTCCACATCTGGCTGGTTCTCTTCCCCGAAGACGTCTGTGAGCGTCCATCTTGATCCAGATGTTCGCCGCTCTGCTGGAGACCAGCGTGGAGTTCCTCTCAGGCCTGAAGAGGCTGCAGCTTTTCTTCACTGGTGAACTCTGACCCCCAGCAGCCTCCTGATCACCGTCTCCCTCCGGCTCCGCCTCATTCATCCGCCCACCTCGCTTCGCCGGAACAGACCCGCGGCGCTCTTCGGCGGGCGGGCGAGTGGTTTGCGAGCGTGGGCGTTGCTGCTCCACCTCCGCTTTAACGATCCCGCTTTGTTCGTCGTCGTCTCGCTCTCCCCGCCCTTCCAGCGTCTCCGTCCGTCGACGTCGGCGGATCACAAAGAGCCGGGGAGGGCAGATGTGGAACATCTGGAGCGGCGCTTTCAATCGCTGAGGTCTGTGAGGTGCTGACGAGGTCACGGGTAACGAGGGAAACTTGAGGGTCCAGCCGCGGTCAGCCTCCTGGGTGAGAGCGCCTCTCTCCTTGAACCACGTCTCCCCCCGCCCTCCTCTTATCTCTCTCCTCCAACTGTTCACTCCAAATTGCTTTTAACTCGTCCCTCTTTTCTTCTCTCTCTTTTTTTTTCTTCCTTCTCGACAGATTCCGCGAGATCGGAACAAAGAGAGATCCCAGGCCCGGTCCGAATTGGAATAAAGGTTCAGGAGAGAGGGGGATGGAGAGAGGGAGAGAGGGGGATGGAGAGAGGGAGAGAGGGGGATGGAGAGAGGGAGAGAGGGGAGAGGGGTGGAGAGAGGGAGAGGGGAGAGGGGGTGGAGAGAGGGAGAGAGGGGGATGGAGAGAGAGGATGGAGAGAGGGAGAGAGGGAGAGAGGGAGAGAGGGGGATGGAGAGAGGGAGAGAGGGGGATGGAGAGAGAGGGATGGAGAGAGGGAGAGAGGGAGAGAGGGAGAGAGGGGGATGGAGAGGGAGGGATGGAGAGAGGGAGAGGGGGGATGGAGAGGGGAGAGAGGGGGTGGAGAGGGGGGATGGAGAGAGGGAGAGAGGGAGAGAGGGGGATGGAGAGAGGGAGAGAGGGGGATGGAGAGAGGGGATGGAGAGAGGGAGAGGGGGAGGGAGAGAGGGAGAGAGGGGGATGGAGAGAGGGAGAGAGGGGGATGGAGAGAGAGAGATGGAGAGATGGAAAGAGGGAGACAGAGAGAGGGAGAGAGGGGGATGGAGAGAGGGAGAGAGGGAGAGAGGGGGATGGAGAGAGGGAGAGAGGGAGAGAGGGGGATGGAGAGAGGGAGAGAGGGGAGGGAGAGAGGGAGAGAGGGGGATGGAGAGAGGGAGAGAGGGGGATGGAGAGAGGGGGATGGAGAGAGGGGGATGGAGAGAGAGAGGGAGAGAGAGAGAGGGGTGGAGAGAGGGAGAGAGGGGGATGGAGAGAGAGAGATGGAGAGAGGGAGATGGAGAGAGGGGGATGGAGAGAGGGAGAGAGGGAGATGGAGAGAGGGAGATGGAGAGAGAGAGATGGAGAGAGGGGGATGGAGAGAGAGATGGAGATGGGGGGTGGAGAGAGGGAGAGGGAGATGGAGAGAGGGGGATGGAGAGAGGGAGAGAGGGGGATGGAGAGATGGAGAGAGAGATGGAGAGAGGGAGATGGAGAGAGAGGGTGAGGGGGAGTTGGAGAGAGGGATGGAGAGCGAGCCGGAGAGAGATGGAGAGATGGAGAGAGAGACGGAGAGAGATGGAGAGATGGAGAGAGAGATGGAGAGAGAGATGGAGAGATGGAGAGAGAGCGATGGAGAGGGAGATGGAGAGAGAGATGGAGAGAGAGATGGAGAGAGAGAGATGGAGAGAGATGGAGAGGGAGATGGAGAGATGGAGAGGGAGATGGAGAGAGAGATGGAGAGAGAGGGGGATGGAGAGAGAGAGAGGGAGATGGAGGGATGGAGAGAGAGGGATGGAGAGAGGCCACGTGTAGAAGCGATGGTGCAGGAGAAGGACAGAAGCACAAACCAGCTGGTGAACCAGGACTAAAGAGATGAACGGAGGATCAAAGCCTGAATCCTGAAGTAAATCAAAGCGGACGGAGAGGTCAAGGTTCATCCAGTTTTCCTTTGGTCAGCCGTCAGGACGATGTCGCTGAACCTGACATCAAAGTCTGATGGTGCTGATGTCCAGCCAGCCCCGAGGCGTCTCTAAGTGTGTGGCTGCTCTCTCCAGAGTGTGTGTTGAGTGTGTGTTCAGGCCCCAGAACACACACTCAACACACACTCTTATCTCTGATCAGACTCACGACTCACACCAGCTTTTCCACCTCTGAGGCCTTCTGAGACCTCACCACACAGATATATTTTATATATATATATATATAATATGATGATTTAATGTGATGATTCAATGATTTAATATAATATAATAATATAATATAATATAATATAATGTAATATAATATAATAATATAATATAACATAATATAATATAATATAATAATATAATATAATATAATAATATAATATAACATAATATAATATAATATAATATAATAATATAATATAATATAATATAATATAATATAATATAATATAATATAATAATGTGATATAATATCTGGACTAGATCGGAAAAATAAAGGTATGAAAATATACAGAAGTCTTTAGAACTAACTAACTGTCAGTACCATGACACAAGCCCACACACACACACACACACACACACACACACACACACACACACACACACACGCACACACACACACCTAATTAAGATAAGTGTAACCTCCATAACAGGCGTGTTTCCGTGAGCAGAACTCCATTAGAGGCTTCTTGATCTCTTTCTCTGGCAAATGGAGCCTCGCCTCTAAAGCGACACACTGACAGCTCCCCTCGTTATCCCCATCCCCCCTCACCGGTGTCCCCCCCATCAGTGTCCTCCACATCGGTGTCCCCCTCATCGGTGTCCCCCCCATCGGTGTCCTCCAGATCGGTGTCCCTCCTCATCAGTGTCCCCCTCATCAGTGTCCACATCAGCGTCCCCCTCACCGGTGTCCCCCCTCATCGGTGTCCTCCTGATTGGTGTCCCCCCTCATTAGCATCCCCCTCATCAGCGTCCCCCCTCATCAGTGTCCCCCCTCATCAGCGTCCCCCTCATCAGCGTCCCCCTCATCAGCGTCCCCCCTCATTGGTGTCCCCCTCATCGGTTCCCCCTCATCGGTGTCCTCCTCATCAGCGTCCCTCCTCATCAGCGTCCCCCCTCATCGGTGTCCCCCTCATCGGCGTCCTCCACATCAGCGTCCCCCTCATCAGCGTCCCCCGACATCGGTGTCCTCCACATCAGCGTCCTCCTCATCAGCGTCCCCCCTCATCGGTGTCCCCCTCATCAGCGTCCCCCTCATCAGCGTCCCCCTCATCAGCGTCCCTCCTCATCAGCGTCCCCCCACATCGGTGTCCTCCACATCAGCGTCCCCCTCATCAGCGTCCCCCCACATCGGTGTCCTCCTCATCAGCGTCCCCCTCATCAGCGTCCCCCCTCATCGGTGTCCTCCACATCAGCGTCCCCCTCATCAGCGTCCCCCCTCATCGGTGTCCTCCTCATCAGCGT
Organism: Lagocephalus sceleratus; assembly: GCA_911728415.1. NCBI lineage: Eukaryota > Metazoa > Chordata > Actinopteri > Tetraodontiformes > Tetraodontidae > Lagocephalus > Lagocephalus sceleratus. The sequence continues at coordinate 419,904 of CAJVRN010000014.1, read as the reverse complement.
CCCTCCTCATCAGCGTCCCCCCTCATCGGTGTCCCCCTCATCGGCGTCCTCCACATCAGCGTCCCCCCTCATCGGTGTCCCCCTCATCGGCGTCCTCCTCATCAGCGTCCCCCTCATCGGTGTCCCCCTCATCAGCGTCCCCCCTCATCAGCGTCCCCCGACATCGGTGTCCTCCACATCAGCGTCCTCCTCATCAGCGTCCCCCTCATCACGGTGTCCCCCTCATCGGTGTCCCCCTCATCAGCGTCCCCCTCATCAGCGTCCCCCTCATCGGCGTCCTCCACATCAGCGTCCCCCCTCATCGGTGTCCCCCTCATCGGCGTCCTCCTCATCAGCGTCCCCCTCATCGGTGTCCCCCTCATCAGCGTCCCCCTCATCAGCGTCCCCCGACATCGGTGTCCTCCACATCAGCGTCCTCCTCATCAGCGTCCCCCCTCATCGGTGTCCCCCTCATCGGTGTCCCCCTCATCAGCGTCCCCCTCATCAGCGTCCCCCTCATCGGCGTCCTCCACATCAGCGTCCCCCCTCATCGGTGTCCCCCTCATCGGCGTCCTCCTCATCAGCGTCCCCCCTCATCGGTGTCCCCCTCATCAGCGTCCCCCTCATCAGCGTCCCCCGACATCGGTGTCCTCCACATCAGCGTCCTCCTCATCAGCGTCCCCCTCATCGGTGTCCCCCTCATCAGCGTCCCCCTCATCAGCGTCCCTCCTCATCAGCGTCCCCCCTCATCGGTGTCCCCCTCATCGGCCTCCTCCACATCAGCGTCCCCCTCATCGGCGTCCCCCTCATCAGCGTCCCCCTCATCAGCGTCCCTCCTCATCAGCGTCCCCCCTCATCGGTGTCCTCCACATCAGCGTCCCCCTCATCAGCGGCCCCCCTCATCGGTGTCCTCCTCATCAGCGTCCCCCTCATCAGCGTCCCCCCTCATCGGCGTCCCCCTCATCGGCGTCCCCCCTCATCGGTGTCCCCCTCATCAGCGTCCCCCCTCATCGGCGTCCCCCTCATCGGCGTCCTCCACATCAGCGTCCCCCTCATCAGCGTCCCCCGACATCGGTGTCCTCCACATCAGCGTCCTCCTCATCAGCGTCCCCCTCATCGGTGTCCCCCCTCATCAGCGTCCCCCCTCATCGCCGTCCCCCTCATCAGCGTCCCCCCTCATCGGCGTCCCCCTCATCGGCGTCCCCCTCATCGGCGTCCCCCTCATCGGCGTCCTCCACATCAGCGTCCCCCTCATCAGCGTCCCCCCACATCGGTGTCCTCCTCATCAGCGTCCCCCTCATCAGCGTCCCTCCTCATCAGCGTCCCCCCTCATCGGTGTCCTCCACATCAGCGTCCCCCTCATCAGCGTCCCCCCTCATCGGTGTCCTCCTCATCAGCGTCCCCCTCATCAGCGTCCCCCCTCATCGGCGTCCCCCTCATCGGCGTCCCCCTCATCAGCGTCCCCCCTCATCGGTGTCCCCCTCATCGGCGTCCTCCACATCAGCGTCCCCCTCATCAGCGTCCCCCCTCATCGGCGTCCCCCTCATCGGTGTCCTCCTCATCAGCGTCCCCCTCATCAGCGTCCCCCCTCATCGGGCGTCCCCCTCATCGGCGTCCCCCCTCATCAGCGTCCCCCCTCATCGGCGTCCCCCTCATCGGCGTCCTCCACATCAGCGTCCCCCTCATCAGCGTCCCCCGACATCGGTGTCCTCCACATCAGCGTCCTCCTCATCAGCGTCCCCCCTCATCGGTGTCCCCCTCATCAGCGTCCCCCCTCATCGGCGTCCCCCCTCATCAGCGTCCCCCCTCATCGGCGTCCCCCTCATCGGCGTCCCCCTCATCGGCGTCCCCCTCATCAGCGTCCCCCCACATCGGTGTCCTCCTCATCGGCGTCCCCCTCATCGGCGTCCCCCACATCGGTGTCCCCCCTCACCGGTGTCCCCCCTCACCGGTGTCCCCCCTCACCGGTGTCCACATCAGCGTCCCCCTCATCAGCGTCCCCCCTCATCGGTGTCCTCCTCATCAGCGTCCCCCTCATCAGCGTCCCCCCTCACCGGTGTCTCCCCTCACCGTTGTCCACATCAGCGTCCCCCTCATCAGCGTCCCCCCACATCGGTGTCCTCCTCATCGGCGTCCCCCTCATCAGCGTCCCCCTCATCAGCGTCCCCCCTCATCGGTGTCCTCCTCATCAGTGTCCCCCTCATCAGCGTCCCCCTCATCAGCGTCCCCCCTCATCAGCGTCCTCCTCATCAGCGTCCACCCTCATCGGTGTCCTCCTCATCAGCGTCCCCCTCATCGGTGTCCCCCTCATCAGCGTCCCCCCTCATCGGTGTCCCCCTCATCAGCGTCCCCCTCATCGGTGTCCCCCTCATCAGCGTCCCCCCTCATCGGCGTCCCCCTCATCGGTGTCCCCCTCATCAGCGTCCCCCTCATCGGTGTCCCCCTCATCAGCGTCCCCCTCATCGGCGTCCCCCTCATCAGCGTCCCCCTCATCGGCGTCCCCCTCATCAGCGTCCCCCTCATCAGCGTCCCCCCTCATCGGTGTCCCCCTCATCAGCGTCCCCCCTCATCGGTGTCTCTCTGACGAGGGTCTCAACACGAGCGGTAAACTAACAAACGCATGCGGGCGTGGCTGCTAACGGCGAAGGCGTCGACGCGCTGGTGAGACCGACATCGCAAACGCGCGCTGACCAGCGGCTCGACGTCGGGGTGGGCGATGGAGTCGTGCGGCCCCCGCCGTCGCACCTGTTGAGGGCGAGGACGGTCGCTACATGGGATGTATCGATGGAGGCGGGGGACTCGGTCAGAGCGGCCCTGAGGCTGCGGAGGTCAGCGCTCAACAGGCCGGAGCGCTCGACTTCCTCGCTCGCATGTTTTAATCCATTTCTGGGACCTCCCCCAGCCCGCCCCCCGGCTGAGGCGCCGCGTCTGCGTCCAGCCCGAACGTGGGCGGAGCATCGGCGGCGAAAAGCCCGATGACCTCCTGACCCGAACGTGAAGGTTCGAGCGGCGTAGCGGCGGCCAGCGTCGCCTTTCGCCTGATTTTAGCCCAAATTCTTTCGTGCACGAGCTGAGGATGACGTCAGATGATGATAAAACATGATGGGGGGGGGGGGGGGGGGGGGCGGGGGGCAGAAGTGAGCCATCTGTGCACTCCAGATTATACCCGGTATAATCTTAATCCCTCGGTAGACAAGCAACCGCGCCTGTAAACGCATATCTGCTCCCCATCCAGGTTGGCTCTCGGCTGCAGACTGTCGACGGGGGGGGCTGGAGGGAAGGGGGGGGGCTGGAGGGGAAGGGGGGGGGTGCGGGGGGGCTGGAGGGGAAGGGGGGGCAGAGAAAGGCATCTCTGCTGCCGTTATTGAGGCTTTAATATGTTTTCAGTATTCGCTGACCCGGCGCGACCCCACAGAGAGCGATGAGAAGCCCACTTTACCGCGGGCTCAAGACAGCGCGAGGACGGGGCGCCGCTTTGAGGCGAGCCCGCCAGAACGACCACGGACGTGCCCGGCGAGCCTGGCCTCACACACACACACACACACACACACACACACACACACACACACACACACACACACACACACACACACACACGTGCTCCTTCAGATCAACGCCATTCGTCCTCTCCATCAAGCCGCACGTCGTGCTCTCCACTCCCTCCGGAGCCGCGAGGGTCTGCGGCTCTGGTCTGAGGTCCTGACTCACCCCTGCCTCCCCCCGTGGCCTCCCCCCACGGCGTCATGGCGTGTCGGCCCTCCTCCAGACTCCTCACGTGATCCCGTACCCTCACGTCACCCGCCAACGATCCGCCGTCGCGTACACGAGTCTCACTCTCACGTCCGCACAAACAGATGATCGTGCCAAACGTTCATCGTGGCGTTTCTCCCCCGTGTTTCTATTTCTGGGAGGTTCGTTGACCTGAATCAAAGTTATCTCGCCAGGACGTCCTGATAAGTCAAACCGGGCCCGGTACCCTCAGACGCTGAAGCTCCTGTGGTTCTGATGCTGCTCTGGCATTTGGAAGACTCCGTGATAAGCCGCCACTTAGATGGAGCAGATAACAGGGTCACATTGTTTCCCCCTCTCACACACACGCACGCACACGCACACACACGCACGCACACACACACACACACACACACACACTCCTGTTCTCAACTAGGTTGAGCCTGCTGATAAACACTAAAAAGATGCTCATGAGCCTCTCATCATCACACAAAACAGACAATTTTCTTTTCACCTTAAATTATAATAATAATAAATCATAAAAATAAATAATAAAGAGATACCAGGAAACCATTTTAACGACAATATTTAAAATGGCAGACATGAACAGTCTGTTCGTCTCTTCTGCTTCCTCTACCTTTGCCCCCAACACACACACACACGCGCACACACACACACATACACACACACACACACCTCAGGGCTCAGGGGGTTATGGGTTGCCATCTGCCCAAGTGGAGTTGCTCTCTGCTGGGCCTGTTCCTCTGCCTTCAGGGCTTCGTCTCTGGAGGAACGTCAGCTGAGGTTAATTAGTCGTAATGTGTGTGTGTGTGTGTGCGCCCAAGACGAGCGAAGGAACGGCTTGGGTCTGCTGGAGGCTCTTCTGCCACTGAGGTGGACTTACTGCATGTACAGGTTAGTGTGTGTGTGAGCAACAGTAGAGAACACATTCACTGTGTGTGTGTGTGTGTGTGTGTGTGAGCAACAGTAGAGAACACATTCACCGTGTGTGTGTGTGTGTGTGTGTGTGTGTGTGTGTGTGTGTGTGTGTGTGTGTGCGAGCAACAGTAGAGAACACATTCACTGTGTGTGTGTGTGTGTGTGTGTGTGTGTGTGTGTGTGTGTGTGTGTGTGTGAGGGGGGGTAATGCCTTCATCCTCTGCTGAATTTGTGTGTTTGTTCTAGAGGTCTCTAAATGTTATAGCTGTCTACTGATTATGGTAATAGACAGAAGGCCAGTCAGCGCGTTTAAAAAGACCCACGCGAGCACAAGTTCAAGTGCTCGATACGAGCGAACCCCCGTCGAGGGCGGCGGTGGGAGGCTCCTCGTGGGTCAGGAACAGAGTCTGAGGACGTGGAAGCTTCAGCTCCGTCCACTGGTTTTCTGGAGGCCGACCAGGCTCCTCCACGACCACAACCCGTCGTCTTTGATGGTCCACCCCCCCCCCATGGGGTGCTGACGGGGGGGTGGAGTCCTGACTTGATGCCTGCTCCACATCGATCAGCGTGTCCTTCTGGAACAAGGGCACTTCGCAGGTCCTGCAAACCTCAGTCCATTAGGGCGCAGTGTGTCACCACGCGTTTCCTTGGTGACCGAGGTCCCCACGGATCATTAACAAGCTCCCGCCGTGTGGTTCCAGGCGACTCCCTCACATCTCTCGTGATCATCGCCGCCCCACGAGGCGAGAGCCTGCACGGGGCTCCAGACCGAGGGCCACACGGGCGCCGGCCACTCTGTGAGTGCTAGGGGCTCAAAAATGCTTGTTTTGCTCATTAAAATGCACATTTTATAACATTCAGATGGTGTTGTGTGTGTGTGTGTGTGACTGATATTCTGCCCATTACCATAATGAATAAACAACTATAAATATTAGAGACTCATAGTTTCATAAGTGAGAGAACTGAATGTCAATTCAGTGTAATAAGATGGGCCAAAGGCAAAAAAAACACATCTAAACTGTCAAAAGATCCGACTCCAGACAAACCTTCAAACTGTAAAACATCAAAGTAATCTTCTAAGTCATCAGATAGAAGCGGTTATTGGAGCAGACGGCTCTAAACTGTCCCCCATGATTATACACATGTTGATAAGTGTTCTCTGAAATCACAAAGTATTTTTCTCCATAGGCAAAGTAACAATGGGGAGGGGGGGGGGGGAGGGGTGGGGGGGGTTGTGAGAGAAGAACAGAAGATGACGGACAGCTTCTGGCGGAGGAGAAGAAAGGGAAAGGTGAGGGAGGAGAAGCTGGAGGCAGAGCGAAGTCACTGAGACACAGAGCTGACACACTGTGTCTGCGAGGCTTTTGCACTGAGTGATAGAATGAGAGCTTGTCTGGTAATTCAGAGAGCGTGTGTGTGTGTGTGTGTGTGTGTGTGTGTGTGTGTTTTGTCCCGTGTCATCATTTTCCCACCACTGATGAAGGAAATCAGCCTTTATGTATTGTCTCAGTCAAAACGTTTCCGCTCCAGCTCCCTCCTCAAACTGGTGTGTGCCCCCACCAGTGGGTGCTCCCAACAAAGCCCCCATTGCTCCATAGAGATAACATACATACCGTATTTTTCAGACTATAAGTCGCAGCTTTTTTTTAAGAGGATGAAGATTTCATTGGGTTTAGAGACACTGATGGTTTGGTAAACGTGTTAGCGTGTTCTTTACGCTGTAGTTATCTGAATAACTGTTAATATGCTACGTTAACACATCAGGCACCTTCTCAGTTCGTTGTTTATGCGTCATGTCACGCTAACCGTACACCTATTCAGCTGTTCTCTATTCTATTTTTATTTTAAATTGGCTTTCAAGAGGAAACGTCTGTTCTTTGTGTTGGATTTTATCAAATACATTTCCTCAAAGAGATGCGACTTATACTCCAGTGAGACTTATATCCGTTTTTTCCTTCGTTGGTCTGCATTTTTTTGGTTGGTGCGACTTATACTCTGACGCAACTTATAGTCTGGAAAATACGGTAAGAGCAACAAACACAGGGAGGGTTGTGGGTTCGATCCCTGGGCTCATGAATAAGGGGGCAGGTAAAGCAGGTTACCACCCTCTTCCCAGCTCGGCTCTTCCTGACCTTCAGGATGGAACGTCCTAGTCCCCCCCCCCCCGCGTCCCCACAGTTGCCCACACGTCGGCGTCGTCCAAAATGTTTACGGACACGAGGGGTTGATCGCCGGCGGGGGCCGCGTTGCCAAGATGTGTTACTATCGGCGGGGCGGGCAGCGCCAGGGCGGGTAAACGTCAACACAGCTGAGTCACATTTTCCACCTGATTGAAAAGTCTCTTTGTTTTGCTGCCGGGTTGACGTGAAGCCTCCAACCATGGCGAGGCATGTGAAGGTCACCCTGTTCGGGGAGAGGGGGGGGCTAAACGGCGCTCGTATCGGCCTTGGTGGTTAACGCGGCCGGACTGCTGAGCAGATCTGGGTGGTGGTGGGTAATTGTCCACTTCATTTAACTAATGTAATTTAAACGTGTTCGCCCACACACACACACACACACACACTGGCGCTGCAAATTGGGACTTGGCATCTTGCTCAAGAACAGCGTTTTTGTTGTTACTGAATCAACGATAAGAGTAAAAACAGCGCAGAAACGTCGTGTGAAAAGAAACGTGGCCACATTAAAACTTGAAAATACCTTCTCCTGACGGTACCAAGTGGAGACCCCCCACCAGATCGGTTTGTAAAGGTCAGTTTGGAAGCTGGGAGTTTGTCTTACAAGACTTTACCATCTTCGGTTTTTGGAACCAGAAGAAACCATATTTGGACAAGAGGGCGGAGCTGGGGGCGGGGCCAGGGGTGGGCGTGACTTTTGACCTCAGTCTCTGCAACCCACCAACAAATAGACACGCCCCCAGCTTTTGAGGATTAATATCCAATTAATTATCATATTTTAGGTGTCAATGTCACTACTATGAGACACAAACACCTGGAAAGACAACAAGTGTGATTTATTGTTTTAATTAAATGTCACTTCCCAAAAGTTGGTGACTAAAAATAGTTTTTTTTAGAGTTTGTGACGCTTATAAATCACAAGTAGACACATTTCTATAATAATCCCGGTTGTTTCTTAAGAGGTGCTGAATGCTGAAAATAAAAGAAAGATAAGTGTAAATCAATCTGGTGACGTAATCTCATCCTCCCTCTAATCTCTGGGACTAGCAAAATATTTGTGTTCAGAAATGATTCCCAGTTCAACCTTATCACCACAAACAGCATGTGTTGGTCAAACACGTCACCTGAAGCCGACCATTGGTGTTTGCTTCAATTTACATGCAATTGGATGTTGGCTTAATTCCAGCCCTGTGTGTGTGTGTGTGTGGGTGTGTTGTGCATTTAACTTCATTACACACAGCAGAGTTACCTAGCAGCAGAGAAGCAATTCCTCAGCGAACTAAAAACAAAGCTCAATTTTCCGTGATGTTAAAAAAAATGTAAAAACGAAAGAGTAAAGGGTTTAATGTGCATAAAAGTAAATACTAATAACAATACATAACCATCAGAAGTACACATGTGTGCGCACACACACACACCCTTGTACTTCTATCTTTGTGAGGACTTTTATAGCTATAATGTATTATATATATATACATATATAGATATAAATCCAGCTCAACATTAAAACCAGGCCTTGACCCTCAAACCTTTGAAGTTGTGAGGACCACCCATAACGTCCTCACTTTGATAGGAGAATGAGGTACTCATTATGCAGCAAGTGCAAGAACACACACACACACACACACAAGCGCGGCAACACCTATTAATTTCCCATCTTTGAAGTTTTTCTTATAAATATACAGTATAATTTCACCTGGGCCATCAATAGAGGGGTTGTGTAAAGTATGCCTTGTTTATTAGCCTGAATTGGCTTCACAGTCAAGGACAGAGTTCTTCAGATCCAACCGAACACACATTATGCAAGAGTCAATCCCTCCTTCTTGAATTTAAAAGAATCCAGTCGAGCTTGGGAGTAAAAAAACAGCATTAATATGGAGCATGTGGAAACCTTTGCCAAGTGCCACAGAGACACGTCTAAACCCGCCTTCTGTTAATTGGTATATATATAAGCTGAGTTCAGCGCACATAATAGCTGATACTTTTATAAGCCTCTGTGTAGGCTGCGGATTTGAAATTATATAAATACAATCAGTATCGGACTTTCTGAATTATCATATAAATTAAGAGATGGGTAAATACATTAATGTGCTACGCTTTGGTGAATAACAACAGTTATCTGATTAGGAAAAATTGTTCTAATACGCCAAGATTCTCCCATATCCCAATGTCTACCCATTAATCTTTGGGATTAAAATCAAAGCAACACAACCCTAGAAAATGGAAGGGATGTAGTCACAACAGCAGAAGATAAAGTCAGGCCAAGTCCAAGGGCAGACGCTCACCATACGAAAGCCAGCAGATATTTTAATCTAATGGAGGATAAACAAAGGAGGGAGCGGCGCTGAGAGACCAGCAGCAAGTTTCAGAAAGTTCCCTTCGAATGTTGGGCTAATGAAAAAAAGAGAAAAAGACTTTTACGATACGTCACTCCCAGATGAACCAGAGGCTAAAGAAATGTCACCCGGAGTGAAATCTACATAAAAAAACAAACCCAAACAAACAACGGACCAAAGACGTGCATTCCGAGCTTCACTCCCACTTTGTGTAGACAACTTCCTCCTCTTTGTATTCCTGGCGCTGCCAATACAAATCCACGTCTTCCAATAAATCTCCAGGCATTTTAAGATTATTTTTTTAGGGCTGCATGGTACACAAAAATAAACAGCTCCCATTAGTGGGCAGCACTTATCTGTTTCATTCATTCAAACTCTATTTGTTCTATCATTGCAACGTAAAAGCAATCAGGAAGCTACAAGGACTCACACACCCTTTGTCTCTCTCTCTTTTTTTTTTTTTTTACAAAAGTAATCTCTCATTGTGCTGTGAAACTCACCAGAGCGTGAAATCCAAAGCCTATTACCGCCAATGAAATATACATAAACCAACATGGATAATGGTATGCATGGGAACAAGGTAGAACGCTGCTGCACACTACAATAGATCAAACAACATCAGCATCCCTCAAGTTGAACATCCTATTAATATCCTCACGACGTGAACTCCATTTCAAAGACAGACGCAAAATGCATATGAGTTCAAGCAGTGACCCGTGGCGGAGTACAAGAGGACGACTTTGGGACATAAAAGCATCATTAAGAACAACAGCCAATAGTGAGAATCTCCTCTCAATGCACCCAGGGAAACTCGATCTGAATTATTGCGGAAAAACAGCAGCGACAGATGGGAAGACGTTCGATCGGAATCCGAGCGCTGGATTATTTCAAACTTTTAAACTCAGCAATGATTCGTCCTGATGACGATAATTATTTTGCCACAATCATCATCACCACCATTACGACTCTTATGATCAAGTTTGTCAGGAGGTCTCTCTTTTCCTCCAGGAACTCTGATTGGACGAAATCAAAAGGACAGATGTGGAAAAACCCAACTTGCACTTCAACAATCACCCAACCAAAGATGATATTTGACAGTCGCAAGGGTGTCCAAAGTTTGTTTTTCTCTAGTTGTGCCATTGTGTCATTATAAAGCGATTAAAAAGGGGTTTAAAAAATACTTGTGCAAGATTTAGGAGCGTGAAGAGGATTTGTATTTTGGAGAATTTCATACAAGTGCTGATATTTCTACCATAAAAGTAAATAGGTCACTAAGTAGGATTTAGCTTCTGGTCTGGGGGGGGGTGATTAATGTCAGACAGACGAGAAAAAGGGAACAATCACAGCAATTCAAAGCAATCCTTTAAAAAGAAACCAACAACAACATCAAGTAAATAAGAGATTGAAATACATCTGAGACATATTGAAGGAGCATCGATTATAATGCAGCTAGGAACAAGCATTTTAAAAGTTCATTCAAGATGCATATTTAGAGATGTGTGCTAATGCAAACGTGGATGTAAATTACATTTTCAACGCCCAGAGTATTGCGTAATCAAAGGCACAGCAGCGCAGCACACCAGCATTACACTTTACGCCACTTAACTGCATCACCGCCTATTTCATCTGTAACATCTCAGACAATGGAGGAGGAGAGAGATGCTCGGATTCAACACCCTGCAATCAACGTGCATTGGCTATTATTTTATCTCTGGTCTCCAATCTGTCTGCGCGATGTTAACTTTAAACACTCTCACAAAATGAAAACGTGTGGGTGGAGGTGTCGGACGGTGCACATTTATTTTAAAGCTGTGACCCCCCCCCCTCCCCTCCATAACTGCAACTTTCCATCTGCTTCACCTTGATGTACTTTCACTTACGTAAGACACATTAGAGGTTAACTCTGAAATAATGCAATAAATTTAAGACTTTTTTGCAGGTGCCAGAAAAGCAGGCGGTCCAACTATCATTTTTTTTTATTATTAACTGCTACTTAGCCGCGGTTGCTAAGGAGATCTGACAAGTACAGGGCCACGGGAGGTTTTAACAGCCACTAGAGAGGCAAGTGGGGTTCAGCCTGAACCACAGACATTCAGAGTCAAATAATAGATGTTCCTGCTCAGGTTGGCAGCGTGAAAAAACTCTGAAGAGACTCTCTGGGGGGGGCGTTCACCCGTAAAGACCAGTGAGAGCATGACTTGGCCATTCTTTATGTGAATAAGTATATATATAATATATTTCAGCCCACAATAGTTTCACCTAACCACTGATCAAAAGTACCTAGAGGCAGAAATGCATGTTGGAGTTTTGAAAGAAAAGAAAGCTTTGAAATAAGTTGATTTGCCTGTAATTATTCTTAGTCTTATTGTGAACTTGTTGTCAGGGTTGCAATATTTTTGGCTCGATTTTGAACATTTGTCTGAGGACTTTATGCGGCAGCTTTTATTCGGCTCTGGCTACGACTACCGAAAAACACGAGTCCCCCTTGACCTGTGTCAAACCCGCTGGTACGATTATCACCAGAGATTTTATCATGATTATCACGGTATCACGATTATCACCAGATAATTTATCACGATTATCACAGTATCACGATTATCACCAGAGAATTTATCACGATTATCACAGTATCACGATTATCACCAGAGAATTTATCACGATTATCACAGTATCACGATTATCACCACAGAATTTATCACGATTATCACAGTATCACGATTATCACCAGAGAATTTATCACAATTATCACAGTATCACGATTATCACCACAGAATTTATCACGATTATCACAGTATCACGATTTTCACCAGAGAATATCACGATTATCGTGCATATTAATTTCACGTTATTTCACGTTATGAATGAAACGAGGATGTAAAGACAAAAAGAAGAGATTGCCCTAGCTATTACTATTGTTGTTGTTGTTGTTTCTTGTTTACATACAGTTGAACCTAACGTCCGGTGTTGGTGAAACGAACTCATACGCAACTAATTGCATTTAATTTGCCACCAATTCAACGTTACGTCGGGAAAACTCTGAGCTACTTTAACCCGGTTAACGTGCGTTTACCTTCACTTCGGTGTACACAGTCGGGTGGTGGTCCCGCGGCTGGTGCACAGCTGGATGCATTTCCTCCTTTAACGTCATTTTTAAACGCCCGGCCTCCTCTCTGCGGCCGAAACAACCCCCCGATTGAAAGCGTTTGCGCTTTTGCACGCACCGTCCCGCAACTCGCAGAGGCCGAGA
>CAJVRN010000014.1:400000-405000 GCA_911728415.1 Lagocephalus sceleratus | reverse complement strand
TTACATCCACATTAATCTGTGAAACAGCAGAGACTCAACCCTGCTTTGTCTTTTGCTTCTCATTGTTTGTGGCTCTTCAACACGTCAGGAGGGGCCCTCAGACTCATTTCCACACACAGGTTGCCCTGCAGGAGCTCATCAGACCTCAGGAAACCACAGCTTTTGTGCAGCTTTACAGACCAGATACAATTTATGTGCTTCAACAAATAATTTGCTTCCTGGATGTTGGGCTCTCGTCTCCAGATAAACAGCGGGCTCTTTGTGTCGCCGCTTGTCTGCGCCGTCCCCCCACAAAGGCTTCAAACTATTAAAGATTTTAATCGGTTCAATCGCAGCCTGTGGATTAATCACGATCGATCGCTGCACAAAAGTGAACGGTAATAGAAAGATAAATGACAAAAGGCAGACAGAGCTCCAAGAGTGTTGCTCTGCTCACGCAAACACAGAAGGTGGTTCAGCCCAGAGCCTTTAGCTGACCACATGGAGGGGGTGACTAAACCAGTACAGTAAAGTACAGTAAAGTACAGTAAAGTACGTCAGTAAAATACATCAGTAAAGTACAGTACATCAGTAAAGTACGTCAGTAAAGTACATCTGTAAAGTAAAGTACGTCAGTAAAGTACATCTGTAAAGTACGTCAGTAAAGTAAAGTACATCAGTAAAGTACATCTGTAAAGTACATCAGTAAAGTAAAGTACATCAGTAAAGTACATCAGTAAAGTAAAGTACATCAGTAAAGTACATCAGTAAAGTAAAGTACATCAGTAAAGTACATCAGTAAAGTACATCAGTAAAGTAAAGTACTCTGAGAGAGATCAATAGATCAGATACAGGACAGGAGAAGGCCTGGAGGGTCTAGACTGATATACAGTGGGGCAAAAAAGTATTTAGTTAGTCACCAATTGTGCAAGTTCTCCCACTTAAAAAGATGAGAGAGGCCTGTTCATCATAGGTACACTTCAACTATGAGAGACAAAATGGGGAGAAAGAATCCAGGAAATCACATTGTAGGATTTTTAATGAATGAATTGGTAAATTCCTCAGTACAATAAGTATTTGGTCACCTACAAACAAACAAGATTTCTGGCTCTCACAGACCTGTAACTTCTTCTTTAAGAGGCTCCTCTGTCCTCCACTCGTTACCTGTATTAATGGCACCTGTTTGAACGTGTTTGTTTAACACTATGGCCAAGACCAAAGAGCTGTCAAAGGACACCAGAAACAAAATTGTAGACCTGCACCAGGCTGGGAAGACTGAATCTGCAATAGGTAAGCAGCTTGGTGTGAAGAAATCAACTGTGGGAGCAATTATTAGAAAATGGAAGGCATACAAGGCCACTGATACTCTCCCTCGATCTGGGGCTCCACGCAGATCACAAGATCGTTCAATGATCACAAGAACGGTGAGCAAAAATCCCAGAACCACACAGGGGGACCTAGTGAATGACCTGCAGAGAGCTGGGACCAAAGTAACAAAGGCTACCATCAGTAACACACTACTGTCCCCCTGCTTAAGCCAGTACATGTCCAGGCCCGTCTGAAGTTTGCTAGAGAGCATTCGGATGATCCAGAAGAGGATTGGGAGAATGTCATATGGTCAGATGAAACCAAAATAGAACTTTTTGGTAAAAACTCAACTTGTCGTGTTTGGAGGAGAAAGAATGCTGAGTTGCATCCAAAGAACACCATACCTACTGTGAAGCATGGGGGTGGAAACATCATGCTATGGGGCTGTTTTTCCTCAAAGGGACCAGGACGACTGATCCGTGTAAAGGAAAGAATGAATGGGGCCATGTATCGTGAGATTTTGAGTGAAAACCTCCTTCCATCAGCAAGGACATTAAAGATGAAACGTGGCTGGATCTTTCAACATGATAATGATCCCAAACGCACTGCCCGGGCAACAAAGGAGTGGCTTCGTCAGAAACATTTCAAGGTCCTGGAGTGGCCTAGCCAGCGTCCAGATCTCAACCCCATAGAAAATCTTTGAAGACTTACAGAGAACATTTGACCTCTGTCATTGCCAACAAAGGGTATATAACAAAGTATTGAGATGAATTTTTGTTATTGACCAAATACTTATTTTCCACCATAATTTGCAAATAAATTCTTTAAAAACCAGACAATGTGATTTCCTGGATTCTTTCTCCCCATTTTGTCTCTCATAGTTGAAGTGTACCAATGATGAACAGGCCTCTCTCATCTTTTTAAGTGGGAGAACTTGCACAATTGGTGACTAACTAAATACTTTTTTGCCCCACTGTAAGCAGCATGGATGAGGGATGGGTGGATGAATATATGGATGAATGGATGGATGAATGGGTGGGTGGATAGGTGGTGGGGTGAAAAGATGGATGGATGAATGAATGGATGATGGATGGATGATGGATGGACCACAGTGAGTCCAGACTCTCTCAGGTCAGAGTAAAGCCATCCCTCCATCCCAACAGTTACCAGAGAGGCAGAGAACATAAACACACACACACCTGTACACACACATCTGTACACACACACACCTGTACACACACACATCTGTACACACATCTGTACACACACATCTGTACACACACACATCTGTACACACACATCTGTACACACACGCACATCTGTACACACACACATCTGTACACACATCTGTACACACACACCTGTACACACACATCTGTACACACACACATCTGTACACGTACACATCTGTAAACACACCCATCTGTACACACATCTAAGCACATACACATCTGTAAACACACCCATCTGTACACACACATCTGTGCACATACACATCTGTAAACACACAGGTGTGTATAATAAGAAAGGGAGGTTGATTTCTTTTTTTTTTTTTTGTTCTGCGTTTCTCAGAAATCTTCAGCTTCTTCGGAGGCTGAGGCGGTAAAGATACAGACTGTACAGCAAGATTAGATGTCCTCCAGGCTAAAGGTGTTCAATAAATAAAGCCTTCATGAAACTGGATGGTACAGGGAGAGAGAGAGGGAGAGAGAGAGAGAGAGAGGGAGAGAGGGAGAGAGAGAGAGACAGAGAGAGAGGGAGAGAGAGAGGGAGAGAGAGGGAGAGAGAGAGAGAGAGAGGGAGAGCGAGCTGCCTCCGCTGGTAGAGTGACCGTGGGAGTTCGACTCACACATCTTAGATAATCTTCACAACCACAAAAGTGTTGTTACGCACGAGGACGGAGCCTTTCTGTCCTGATCCCGACACCTCTGGGCGGTTCCCCCCCAGCGGACACCAATGCTGCAGCCTTGTCTGCGTCGGCCCAGACGGGCCCGTCCCGTCCGGGTCGCCCTGGTTCCCAGTCCACAGCGATGGCGGTTCCACCAGCGTGGACGCCACGCACCTCCTCTACCGCGTCCTCAGGGAGGACGGACAGATGTGGGAGGAGATGGGGAGTGCATGTTAAATCAGTCATGAGTGTGACTGAAACACACACACACACACACACACACACACGTGTGTGATGGGTCAGCCATCTCCGGTCTGAGCTGACGTCACTGCTGGACGTCTTTTACACTCCACCAGTGACTGTGGAAGCTGTGGGGCCGTCAGGCCTTCGGTCAGGGAGACCCCTGGTCATGGAGCCCCTCAATCAGACCCTGGTCAGACCCTCAATCAGACCCCCCCGTGGAGCCCCCCCGGGTTCACAGACATCAAGAGGCAGCCTCGACCTCAGCTACTGTTGGATTTCGTGTTCGCCGCTTCGTAAATGCACAGAGGCACCGACGAGGAGAGATTCAGCTGATGAATGTTGACGCGTAAAGGGCTGAGCAGACGTGTCAAGAGTGTGTGTGTGTGTGTGT
Source organism: Lagocephalus sceleratus (assembly GCA_911728415.1). Classification (NCBI taxonomy): domain Eukaryota; kingdom Metazoa; phylum Chordata; class Actinopteri; order Tetraodontiformes; family Tetraodontidae; genus Lagocephalus; species Lagocephalus sceleratus. The sequence goes on along the minus strand of CAJVRN010000014.1, from coordinate 401,191 downwards.
GTGTGTGTGTGTGTGTGTGAGAAGGGCATACATAAATGTGGCACGTGTGCTCTGGGTTATCACGCAGTCTCTCTTTATTGGATGAGACAAGTGTATGCTCGAGTGGCTAAATTAGCAGACTGCATTTCACTGCTTTTGGATCTGAAAGAAGATTCTGTGCACGCGTGTGCATGTGTGTGTGTGTGCGGAGTGTGTTTGTGTGTCAGGTTTTGTATACGTTTGTGTACATAACCACAAGATGAGGAAGTTATTTCCTCACGGACACGCACGTCAGGTCAAAGCAACAAGCTGCTGTTGAGGACGAGGTGGATAGTCTACTAATAAGTGTGTGTGTGTGTGTGTGTGTGTGTGTGTGTGTGTGTGTGTGATTCCGATAGTTTTGACAGCCTGCTGCTGTTGATCTGCGCCGCGCCGTCATGCTGGAAAACATGTTTAATAGCTGATGAAGTCTACATAAACAGAACGTAAAAGTCTATATCAACTGTGTCGATTTTTGAGAAGATATTTCTCACCGAGTTAAAAAAAGGGGACGAGATAAATAATGTTGCTGTTTAATTCTGCTGCTCGGAACAAAAAGTGCATTTTTCTTTTTGTTTCAAGTTACATAAAGATCTCTGAGGAGCATAAAATGTTCCACGTTTGGCACAAATGAGTTTTCCTAATAACTAACGGTTTTCTGGAGGATGGGGGGTCTCCCGGGACCGTGGTGTCGATTCTTCCCATTAGTTAGCCGGTTATTCCCCGGAACGTCGGTCTCCCGGTGCCCGGCTCGGCGGGATCCTCAAGGTTGCTGAGCTTCCTGTGCAAACACTCAGGAGCGTTTAAACGGATCTGAGCGCTCCAGATGAACCGGCGCGACCTCGGGGACGACGTCGGGGAGCTCTGAGCAAACGCACAGAGGCTGTTGGGACCATAACAGAACTGAATATCACAGCGGCGCATCAGCTGATTTGAATGTATAACGAGGGCGTGGCTGCTGAGTCTGCTGACAGGCCTTCTGTCCTGTATCTGATCTGTTGATCTCTCTCAGAGTACTTTACTTTACCGATGTACTTTACTGATGTACTTTACTGATGTCCTTTACTTTACTGATGTACTTTACTGATGTACTTTACTTTACTGATGTACTTTACTGATGTCCTTTACTTTACTGATGTACTTTACTGATGTACTTTACTGATGTCCTTTACT
>CAJVRN010000014.1:385000-390000 GCA_911728415.1 Lagocephalus sceleratus | reverse complement strand
GATGTTTTTCAAGATCAAAGACCCTTTCATGCGTGTACGATGCCTCCTAAAGTCCTTTCTTCTTTGTTTTATCACACCAAAGCAAACACAACAAAGACAAGCGTAGAATTCTGTCTCTGCTTTGATGTAACAAATATCCGGACCGTTTGCTTTGATTGACTCCTCACTCCCCCCTCCAGTCTTTGATCTCTATTTTTTCCCCCTCGGGCGCATGTTCAGTTCAAATCTGTTCGACTCTCGACCCAAATGTAACTTTTGACTGACGCCACTTACATGACAGGACGTTCTCGCCGCCGCTTCTGTGGGTGGGAGCTGATCTGAAAACAGAACGTTGAGGCTGATCTGAATTATCTCTGGTGTAAGAAAGTTCCGTTTATACGTGACACAAACCGCCTCCACTTAAAACAATTAACCAGACACGTCAGAACAAACTGGAGCCCAAAGGCCTTTGGTCTCATCGAGGCGTCGCTGACGGTCGCCACACGTGAAGTGAGCGTCGGTACGGGAGCGCCATCACGTCTATTCAGATCGCACCAGACGGAGAACCGAAGGGCGAAAACGTGTTTGAGGAGCGAGAGGATGTGAAACAGCAGCTTGTGCAGTCACGAGTTAAACTGGTAGAGATGCAGGATGTGGAGGCTTTGGCAGATTTAAGGGGGGCAGCGGGGGGGGGTGTTAATTACAGCTCTGCTGATTACCAGAGCCCAAACGCTCCACACACACTCTCACACACACACACACACACACACACACACACTCTCAGTGTGCTGATCCGTCCTCGTAAAACCATCGGAGGGAGGCAGCCGTGGGTGTGAAGGTCCATAAGTTCACCTGAGAGGAACCTGGCCCGCTTCCCGGTGCTGAAACGTCCCTGATGGGTCACGTGACCAGAACCATCCTTCACCTTCCCCGAGGTCGCGAACAGGTCCTCGCCACGTGTCCCCGATGTTAACGCCAAGTTCAGGCGTGTCTCTCTTCATTTACGCTGGAAATAAAGGAAGTGAACGTCTGTGAAAGACAAATCAAGCACGTTTGTTTTTAGGGTGTATTTTTCTTTTCTTAATCCTCAGAGAAATTTGGCGAAACAAAGAAACAAAGAAAGGAACAAAGAAACAAAGAAAGGAACAAAGAAACAAAGAAAAGACCACAAACATTGTTGGAGATGATCATCAAGGTTCTTTGTTTTCCGTAATTCTCAAACCATCTCATCCCGACTTGTCGTCTGCTGACTTAAATGGTGAAACGTCGTCAGGCCCGAGACCCCGAGTCACGACGAGAAGAAGGTGTCTGGCCCCGACGCCATCAAAGATGATGCCTTATTCCTTTGATGTCCTTTTTGTCTTTTATCTCTTTGATCTCAGACCTAATCAAAGACGAAGATCCACCTTATTTATCTTAATGACGTCATTATCGTGTCTCTAGTGGACCAACATCACTGGTGAAGGATTGGGAGATAAAGAAGGGTGTGGTTTTAGAACACCTCCATATATCTGTTCACCATTAAAGACGTAGTTTGTGTGCTTTAATGTTGTTCATTATCACAAGTATGATCTGAAACTATGTAAAAATGGTCAGTTTTCAAAATAAAACATGCGTTTTATTTTGAAATTAAAAAAATTAAAATCCGTAAGGCTGTGGGCTTTAAATGGGAAACAGGATGTACAGATGTGCATAATCAAAGCAAACTTTGCTGTTTAGCTTCTTATTTTTTTGTTTTTCTGAAAGGACATCACTCATTTGCACTCGTTGGAGGGTGATGTTTGGAAAATAAGAGCCAGACTGTGAAATAATGATCACATCCTCGGGGGCACCAGGCAGCCGTGCCGCTGAGCCTCCGGTACCGCAACACTTTCGCTTTATTAAAGCGCCGACAGGCCCGTCGTCGGTCCATCTGTGTGTTTAACTTTATATTCACAACGTTCGTACGCAAACGGCCGCCTGAGGTGCAAACGGCTCTCAGGTGGAGGACTTTATCTTCTGGGCGGAGGAGGTCAAGGTCGCGTCTGCAGTCCAAAGCAGCGCAGGGCAGGTTGGTCGTTGAAACACGAAACACAGCGCAGAGACAAAACACACACACACACACACACACACACACAGGTGAAACACACGATGACCCAACCGCGGCTGGGGTGAGGAGGAGGTCATCCGACGCTCCCAGACCGACCCCCTCAAGGTCGGCTCAGGACTCGAGGGTGTTTTAGGCGGCGGCGGTTGAGCTGAGCGCTCACGCTCTTCACCCCTCAACCTTAACCCCCCCTGCCCAGGTCGTCTGCGTCACCTCTAAATTTAACTCTGACCCCGCGTGTGTGGCGTCCCGGCGCGCCGAGACCGGAGGTCGAAGTCGGCTCGGCGGCCGCGGGGATTCGCCGACCCCGTGCGGGCTCACGCCAACGGCGGTCGTTTGAACACTAATCAAAGTTTGCGCGAGGAAGAGGAAGCGCGTTAAATTACTCGCGCGCTCCTAATCCCAAGACGACTCGTAATGGCCGTGATTGCCTCCCCTCCACCATCAGCCACGTTGTTAGGCGATTATGAGCGAGCCGCCTCGGGCGGCGATTGTTTAACGCCGCGCGGCTCGAAAGTCGACGCTCGTTACGCTCGTTTTGGGGGCCTCGGATATTTATCGTGATGTCCGGGAGTGGAGCTTAAATGGTAACCATTAGGTGGTAATGGGGGCTGAGCTGCTCTTCTTTCGTATACTTTGTGGTATTTGTACTTTGAGAGTATTTACCGCAGCTCTAATGAGAAATAATGAAAACAAATTATTTTGGAGTTAGCGGGTGTCGGTCGGACGGCCGTTTGACAACTTGCGGACTCAGCGTGTTCCTTTTCACACTTACCACTAGTTCAATTACCGGCTCTGCCAGTCACGCCGCCTCATTACCGGAGGAAACGGAAAACGAGCCCGAGCCGAGCGGAACCTCGGCGAGCCCGAGCCGACTCAGGCTGAGCAGCGAAAACGAGGAGGCGAGAGGCTCCCCGGCGTCTGGCGCCCAACCGGGAGGCTTTGAGAAATGTGCAGACGCCGCGAAGTTGAGGGGGTTCGCCACCGAACGGAGGAAAGGATGCTTGACAGGCCGTCGCCATGGAGACGTGAAAAACCCCCCAAGCGAACCAGAAAGAGAAGAAGGCAGGTTCGTTAATTTGAACGTCGAAAGTGAGACAGGCAGAAGCTGGACCCCCCCCCGTCAGCGTGAGAGGGGCTCGTAGGGACCGGAGGAGGAGATCGGGGAACATCGTGGCCTCTGGAGATCTGAAGGTTCAGCTCTGAGCTATTCCGAGGTTGTGGTTTCCCCGGGTCCAGATTGGACCCCTTTAGCTTGCTCAAACCCCCCCAGGCTCCTCGTGTTGGGCGGTGTCTCGGGGACAAACGGGTAGGAGGGGTCCGTCTTCATCGTTCTGGGTTCCAGCCTCATCCTCTCCAGCTGGGTGACCGAGCCCCCTTCGGTCCCGCCCCCCCCCCCGAACATCGAACAGTCCCACCCAGACGGTCAGAGCCGGAGGAGACGAGAGCCGATGACGTCTTCCCGGTGCCTCCACGCTCCAGCTACCCCGACCTCCCAGACGGACGCATTGTACCTCGTTTGGTTATTGGGGAGGGAAACAGCCGGAACTCTTCCTCCGTCTCTCGCTCCACCTGGAAGCTCCTCCACGAGGAAGCAGTCGACTGCAGCTAAACATGCAAATCTTCTCAGAGGCGACAGCTCCTGATGAATTTTCATGCGAGCGGATGCAGTGTGATGACTCTTGTTCTCCTGCCCCCCCCAGGCCTCCGCCCCGTACACGAAATTGAAAGTCTTAAATTTGATAACCAGGCTGCTACCGGACGTCAAACGCCTGCACCCCCCCCCCGTTCCCTCTCCTCGTGCTAAACCAGATCACCTCTGAACCTCGGTTTCATTTTGGGTTTGATGGAACCTTTTGGTCGACGTTGAAGCTCGCGTCTGTGTTCTTGGACCCGATCGTCGTTTCGATCAGTCGTTCAAACAGGAAACGTTAGAATCCCCAAGTGCGGCCATGACGGGTGCTCTTACTTACACCTCACTGATATTTGTGCCCGATTTCTGACTTTGTAAACTTAAATCCCCATTACTGAACATCCGTCTGACAGCATGGGCCACACACACACACACACACACACACACACACACACACACACACACACACACACACACACACACACACACACACACACACACACACACACACACACACACACACACACACACACACACACACACACACACACACACACACACACACACACACACACACACACACACACACACACACACACACACACACACACACACACGGGTGGGTGGACGGATCGCTCGTTGACATCGGATGAAGACAGAAGACATCCTGACAGCCCCTGGGGCAAAGTTCTACCTCCGCTTACTTTGACATGAAAGGTTGACGATGTGAAAAACACATTTATGGGACAGATATTTTATTTATTTCTTGTCATGCCTGTCATTGAATGCAAAACCTGCGCCGCTAGAAGACCTGTGGAAGAAGGTTGAGGGGGCAGATTGGGATTATTAAATAAAAAAACAACAATCTGACAATAGAGAAGGAAAATGTTTACATTGAATGCATCAGTTTATCGTTCACACCCCCAAAGCCTCATTCAAACATTTAGTGAATGCATTCCCCTTCCTAGTCACGGTCTTCTACAATGTCCATCAACACGTCCCACCATCACGTGTCCATATCGAGTAACCATGACGACAGACAAACCTGCTGCAGGTACTCGAGCCCCGTGGTTGAGCTCTCCTGCCGCGCGAGCGTGTCTTCCCATATCCTGAAGCAGAGGTTGGAAGCACATCTCCGGAGCTCCGGAATATATTCTGATGGTTTTTCAGAGATGTGCAGACGGAGCTCAACCTGTCGGAGGCAGTCCGGGGCAGGCCGAGTGCTGCTGGGAGTTAAACCTGACGGATGTGAGGGAAATGTGATTACGGCGGGGGCCCGACCGCCGTTTCAAGTTGCCTCCC
>CAJVRN010000014.1:357500-380000 GCA_911728415.1 Lagocephalus sceleratus | reverse complement strand
CAGTTACCGCGGCGCCAGGGCGCGGCCTGCGCCGGAGGACGCCAGATTAGGAGACCGTCCAGGGCGACGAGCGCCAGAGACAAGGGCGATTGTCTTTGAACGAGCACTTTCTCGGCAAACCCGGGAGGCGGGCGTCAGAGGCGTCCCCAGCAGGACGCGGAGCTGCGAGGGAGCGAGGGCGGAGGAGAGCCGAGCAGGACGTCAGGAAACGACCACGTGTTTAATCTCAACCGGTGAAACAAATTGGTCACACAGCGTCAAATCCGTTTTACTGCTTCTGTCTTTATGGATTTCTGCCCAGATGAAACTCAGAAACCCAACAGAAAAACACCGACTCAAACAGGAACTTTGAGAAAACGATGAAAATTGAGTGTATTTAGCAGCAAAAGTGAGCTATTTCAGTTGGTTTTGACAATAATGCCAGTAAAACGATCACATCCCCTTTGTGTGAATCCAAATCTGCTCATTGAAAAGGCAATTTGTATGAGCCCAAGGTGGGACAAGCTTAACAATAGTGTGGATGTTTTGTGGCCTTCTGCAGCCTTGAGTCCTTGGTTACTCTCTTCTGCTTCGGTTCCAGGAAAAAAATAAATAAATAAATACGATAAAATGAAACGAACTGGCCCAGAGCAAAGGAACGGCGAGTTAATGAATACACGGTGAAGGGGAAGTGTTTGCAGAGTCGAACATGTCCCCGGGATTTAATGGAGACCCGAACAGAGACGAAGGTGAAACAATATCTGGTTTACACGGATCAGCAGCTCCAGATCAAAACCAACAACTTCAACAGCCAACCGCTTGTTACGTGATTAAAAAGTTAAGGCAGGGGTTTATTTATTGCCTAAATAGTCAGATATTGTTCTTTTTGACAATAATTAAAGGATTAGTATGATGTTAATGCAGTTTCCCTTGTGTTATCTGCTAAACTACAATATCATTTGCATGTCAGATCACAGTACATTCCAATTGTCCAAGGTCATCGCCTCAAGGTCATTCCACTTTGTCACAATGCTCAAAGCCCCAAAAGCTGAATGTGACATTTCGTTGCAAATGATCAGCCACATTCACTAAACCTGGAGAGCAGTTTCAAACTTCACGTTTTTCGACCACCACTGAGCGATTGTTGCCATTTATAACCTTCACCTGCACATCCAGAGTTTGACGTCTAATTATCACCAGAACGTTGATACCATAAATGTATCAAAATCAGCTATTTGATGAGGAACCTGGATGGTTTGTAGAGTTTATAGACTTTATGGAAAGAATCAGTGCTCTTTGCATGGAAGTCAGCAGGAGGTGGAGAAGTACTGCTCTTTTTTTTAGTTTGTTCTATATAATTTGTTTAATTTATTTTTGTTCTAGGCTATCAAAGGGCATCAAAGAGAATGGGCTTGTGTTGAAGCGCAACGTCTGTCAGAACGGATTTGTGAGCATTGTGAATACTTTCTCGAGCCACTTTCTTCAACCTCATTTGGCCACTTATGATAGGGCTCCATGTTCAAAGGAGCCAGTGATCAAAGACGGTCTTCATGTGTGCGTCTCAGGAGCGCGGCTCGATCGCTTCAAATTAGCTCGACAAATGCGGCTCGGGTTGCGTAACATGTTTGCTGGGATTACCTTGTGCTGCTGCCGCTCTCGCCAACCTGGACGGACCCCTTGGCCTTTCCGTTTGACTTCATCTTCGTCCTTGTGACCCAACAGTTGGTCAGAGGGACAACGCCGCCAATCCAACCCCCCCCACCCTCACAACAAGAGGCGGGCCTATTGGGGTCTCAACCTGGCTGAAGGTGGGTACCGAGGGAGCCCCGGCAACCCCTAGTGGGGGGTACCTTCAGGGATGCTGAAGGACATTTCCCTGAAGGTCCTTTTGTTGGTTTTTGGGGCATTGAGGTGACCCAAGTCAGGAGAATGAAGGTCAGAGCTCTTATGTCCAGGGCCCATAGGTGATGCCCCAACAGGAAGGGGTTCGATAAAGCAACCAGGTTGGTAGACGGAAGGTCAGGCACCGACGACAGGTCAAATTTAGGGGCAAAACTAGTCAAACTCTCTGGAGATCAGGGAAGGAAGCAATGCGTGGACACCAACGCTGGGACAAGACGAACAAGCACCTACGAAGGCAAAGACTGGGGGCGGAGCCAATGAGACACAGGTGCCATCAGGGGGCGTGGCCACTGGTCGTAAAGGAGGGAATCCAGGAGAGGAAGGGACAGACAAGACCAAAGGACAGCAGAGCATGAGCCAAACCAGAAAAACATGGAAGCGATTGCACATGCCAAGAAACCTCAAAATCACAACCTGTTGATGGGACGTTTTAACACGGATTGAACCACTTCAGAAGATGCATGAGGTCATTCTGGAAGAAAAGATGTAAAGACACCTCCTACAACGGCTTATGAAATGTTTCAGACATTTATCACCATGGACCGATAATAAACTTGTCAAATTAGGGATTCTATATGAGGCCCAGAACATTAGGGGTACTTCTGAATGTTCCCCTTTAACCAGGAACAATACTGTAGTTTTGTTTTATTTATATTATTTGACGAAGTGTGACACCTAACTAAAAATAGCAGTTTTTATTATTAGCCTTTTTTGCAATGCTCCTGCTGTTCCTTTAGAAATATTAAAACTGTATTAATTTCACTTTTATTCTGTTTTTGGCTGCATGACCTGGGGAGGGATGTTTAAATTTGCAGTCACGAGAAGAGTTCATAAGCAAGAGTCAGTCAAGGTTACCTGTCAGGCTGTTCTTAATGCAGTGCTACTTCTATTCTTACTAACAACCCCTCGAGTGGTTTTTGATTATATAACACACCAAAAAAGAACATTATATTGGAAGCTGTCCCAGATCCAGGAGATCAAAACCATTACAGCATTTCTGACAAATTCCTGCCAAAGCGAATCGAATCCCCGTCAGTGCTCTTACTGCCTCAGTGATCGTACCTGTGGAACCGAAGTAATAAGTAATAAATACCTCTTTATTATGTCTCTATTTCCTTGTTCAACATGGCCTGCAAGGTGAAATGGTCCGTGTCACCTTTACTGGTTGTTGTAATTGGAGCTGTGCTTCTTGTTTGAGCTTTGCTTCACTACTCGCTGATTGTGTCTCTTCGTGTGGCCCCCGGCCCTTCGGCGTTTGGTTAAATATAAAACCGGCTCTCACAATAAAGCCTCCTTCGCCCACCTTCAGCAGCAGAATGGAACCAGCATCTTCAGCATCGAGTGAAATCGCCCGTCGTGCCTGAAACGCCAGCTCCTGTTGTCTTCGTGGTTGAAATACAGTTAAATCTATGGAGCTACCGGCGGTCAGCGATGGCGTTCGCCTGTCGGTACCGAACAGCAAGCTGACGGGAGGAGGACACTCTGACTACTACCACTGTTATGGGGATGGTGGCAAGTCAGCATCAGGTGCACCAACGGGCTATGAGACTCTGGATTCACCACCGAATTACGACTTCTACGCAAACACGGAGGTGTGGGGTCGCCGAAGGCACTTCAGACCGTCGCTGTACCAGCTTTACTCAAAACCTGAGGTGGGAGTCATGTCTTTGGAGAAAGTCGTAGCTCTTGTAAAATCACCCGAGATGTCAAAATGGCCTTCTAATAGTTTGGTTCTCCCTCACCAGGACGACTCCAGACCTCCAATGTACGAGGAGACAACGGGCGGACAGGGGGGAAGAGGAGGAGACAGCTCCTGTGACGATGAGGAGGAGCAGAAAGAGCCGCCACCCGAACCTACACGATTTGGTTGGATACAGGGTGTTATGGTAGGAAGAGTTATCGAAGGCTTTACGTGAGGATTCACACTGGCCAGAGGTTTCTTCTTCATCAACTCTCTCAATGTTTATTTTTGTATTTACTTTTCCCGGCACCTTTCAGCTTTTTTTTTGCAACTGCAACTTCACCTTGTTTTTTGAAACCTTCTCCAAGTGAGACTCATCATCGCGTTTTTGTCGTGCTTGTTGACAGATACGCTGCATGTTAAACATCTGGGGGGTGATCTTGTACCTCAGACTGCCTTGGATCACTGCTCAAGCTGGAATAGGTAGATCAACCGAGCTCTTTTTCCTCTTACCCACAGGTTTTCCTGTCCTGTTCCAGGTGTATTTGTGTTGTCTCTTAACCACCTTTCTCCATCAGGGATGACCTGGGTGATCATCCTCTTGTCCTCTTGTATTACTGGGATCACCGGCCTCTCAACCTCAGCCATAGCCACCAACGGAAAGGTCAAAGGAGGTACACAAGCGATGAACAGGAGGTCGCTTTATTTCAAAGAGAATTTCAGGATTTCCTCACATCCAACTCCCCTTCATCAGGTGGGACCTACTTCCTGATCAGCCGCAGCCTGGGACCCGAGTTGGGCGGATCGATCGGTCTCATCTTTGCGTTCGCCAACGCGGTGGCCGTCGCCATGCACACAGTGGGCTTCGCTGAGACCGTCACCGACCTGATGCGCGTGAGTCGGCTGTTGCACGTGCGTACAAGACCCAGATCCATCCAGCCAGCCCGGTGCAAATCACTCTGGTCTTCCAGGAGAACGGAGTCGCGATGGTGGACCGAACCAACGACATCCGCATCATTGGCGTCATCACTGTCACCTGTCTTCTCGGTATCTCCATGGCTGGAATGGCGTGGGAGTCGAAGGTCAGTTCAACAAAACAAAAACATCTGTTTTCTTAATCTACAGTCCTAAAGAGCCTGTAGATTTGATTAACCATGAACCGATGATCGGACCTTGGTCACATCTGCGTCCTTCACCTGCATTCATCAATCACAAAAGAACACAAACTTGCACATTAAAGTCCTTATATGATGAAATCTAAGCATCTTATCTTAAAGAAGCTGTGTGTAATAATGTATATCAGTTATAATGTGGCTGTATATCCTTTTATAGGCCCAGGTTCTGTTCTTTCTGGTCATCATGGTGTCGTTTGCGAGTTACATTGTCGGAACCATAATTCCCGCTCCACCACAGAAACAGGCCAAGGGCTTCTTCAGCTACCGAGGTGAGCTTCATTGAGCGAATTACAGCCACGCTGAGTCCAACGGCGCTTTCACCGCCTACTTTTTTTTCGTCCTCCACAGCCGATATTTTTGCTGCTAATTTTGTCCCCGACTGGCGCGGACAAGAGGGCAGCTTCTTTGGCATGTTCTCCATTTTCTTTCCCTCGGCAACGGGAATCCTGGCCGGAGCAAATATCTCTGGAGACCTGAAGGTGCGCTCGCTTCAAGGGAATTTGTAAACGGCTTGGACTCAAAGTGGAAAGGAAATCATTTAAGTGTAGCAAAATACACATCAGACCCCTCCCTGAAACCTTTTATGTCCTTCCCAGAATCCAACAGTGGCTATTCCAAGAGGAACGCTGCTGGCGATACTCTGCACCACCGTGTCGTACATCATCATCTCAGCCACTATCGGCGAGTCCTGAAAATGCATGTTTGGGTTTGAACTTTCCGACGACGCTCCACCAGCGTATCACCAGGGTTACGCGTCCGTCTCTCCCCAGGTGCCTGCGTGGTGCGCGATGCGTCCGGCCTCTTGAACGACTCCCTGTCCACCAACGCGTCGGCTGAGAGCTGCAGCGGTTTCTCCTGCCGCTACGGGTGGGACTTTGGCGACTGCGTCAACAACGGGTCGTGCACCTACGGCATCAGCAACTACTACCAGGTCAGAGAAAGAGACGCACAATAACTGAGAAAGAGACACAATAACTGTTGGGGGACATTCATTAGAGGTAAAGGATGTTTTTCTGAATCAGGTTATTGAATCCAGTGATTAAATATATATTTTAAAGATGCTCGTGAGTCTAGCTGAGTTGTTTCTGTCTCTAGTCGATGAGCATGGTGTCGGCCTTTGCCCCCCTCATCACCGCTGGGATATTTGGAGCTACGCTGTCCTCTGCCCTGGCCTGTCTGGTGTCTGCGCCCAAAGTGTTCCAGGTACCCACACACACACACAAACACACACACACACACACACACACACACACACACAGGTTTGACTGAGCTCCCATTTATCAGGGTTCCACGGTCACATTTATAACTCCATTAAAAACTGTGTCAGGCATCATTGACGGCGCTCCTCCTAAGAGACATTATTTAATAATCAAGATTCATTTATTTAACCAGATAAACTCTCAGCTGCCCAGATTAATTCCCTCCAAATCGACCACCTCTTAATAATTAATGCAGGGACAAGTGATTTATCTTAACCGTACACTCCTTATCAGTGACCACATTTACTACATAAACAAAGAATGGAAAGTCTGGTTTTAATTCCAGTTTGCTGCCACACAGGAAGCAGTGTTTGTCTGGTTTTCACCTTTCTGTGGGATAATTTCCAATTTTTGTTTTTTTAAGGTTTCTACTCTGACTCACGATCTTTGCTGATGAGTGTGTTTCTCGTGTCTCTGCCAGCGTCTGTGTGAGGATCAGCTCTACCCCTTCATCGGCTTCTTTGGAAAAGGTTACGGGAAAAACGGCGAGCCCATCAGAAGCTACTTCTTAGCCTACGTCATCGCCGTGTGCTTCGTGCTCATAGGTGAGGCTCAGCCTGCCCGTGCATGAACCACAGACTGTCTAACCTGAGCCCCCCCCAGCGGAGCTCAACACCATCGCTCCCATCATCTCCAACTTCTTCCTCTGCTCCTACTGTCTCATCAACTTCAGCTGCTTTCACGCCTCCATCACCAACTCGCCGGGTAACAGGTCGCCAGCCCGTCGAGCGCCGCCGTGATCTTGACCCTAACCTTGACCCTAACCCTAAGCCTAACCACCAGGTTGGCGTCCCTCCTTCAAGCTGTACAACAAATGGCTGTCGCTGCTGGGGGCCGTCTGCTGCCTGGTCATCATGTTCCTGCTCAACTGGTGGGCGGCCCTGGTGGCCTTCGGGGTCGTCCTCGTCCTCCTGGGCTACACGCTGTACAAGAAGCCCGGTAATGTCGAAGAAGAACGGCGGCGGCGGCCACTGGGGCTCCGTTCCGACCTGCTCTTTTCTGCGTTTAGACGTAAACTGGGGCTCGTCGGTGCAGGCCGGTTCCTACAGCATGGCTCTGAACCAGTGTGTGGGCCTCAACCAGGTGGAGGACCACGTCAAGAACTACAGGTTCACCCCTCACACGCTCACTAAACCAGCTCCTGGACCATCCTCCTCTCTATTAATGTTAGACCAGGGGTCTCCAGGTCCTCCCCAGAGGGGCCGTGAGGCTGCAGGTTCTGGTCCCACCAGTCCAGCTCACCCAGTTTGACCAGTCAGCTGTTGAAGACTCAGATGAGTTGATGAAGTGAGTCCAGTCTGGTGCTGCTGCTGCTGGGTTGGACCAGAACCTGCAGCCTCACGGACCTCTGGGGGGGACCTGGAGACCCCTGGGGGGGACCTAGAGACCCCTGGGGGGACCTGGAGACCCCTGGGGGGGACCTGGAGACCTCTGGGGGGGACCTGGAGACCCCTGGTGTAGAGTCCCATCAGATCAAGGAGTGGGTTCATCTTTGGATTAATTACCGTATTTTCTAGAATATAGTACGCACCTGAATGTAAGCCCCGCCCACAAAATTTTATAGTAGAAAAAAATGAAAAAAAAGTGAAAGCCAGCATCTACCTGGTGGGACAGAAAACCCGGCTGGGCTGTGGCCTGTAGAACCGGGTCGGTGGCCCACGGTGGATGTGGAGTGTTCACCGTGTTGATCGGTCCCCATCAGAGGTGTGTGGTTGATGGTTGAAGGCTGACCTTCTGCCCCCGCAGGCCTCAGTGTCTGGTGCTGAGCGGCGCCCCTAGCAGGCGCCCGGCCCTGGTGGACCTGGCCTCCTCCCTCACCAAGCGCCTCAGCCTCATGATGTGCGCCAACGTGGTCACGGTGAGACTCGGACCGCCTCCTCCCTCTGCGGGCCCCCCCCGCCCCCCTCGGGTGACGCGTCCGCCCTGGTCCCCGTCAGGCCGAGCCGTCTCCGGCAGCCGTGGAGGAGGCGGGGCTCGGCGCCCACGTGGCCTGGCTGACCCGGCGGAAGGTCAAGGCCTTCTACAGGGGCGTGGTGGCCCCGGACCTGCGACCCGGAGCCAACATGCTGATGCAGGTCAGGATCGTTAACTCCTGGTGAACTCCTTTGTTCTACCTCTCGTTGTTTTTAAGTGATTCCCATCAGAGGACGTTTGTGTGGATGTCTGCACATACATTCACCCTTTAGATTTAATGCACATCCGGTGTGAACCCTATCTCAGTCTCCTCGCTGTATGAATTTAATTTGTATTTTCTTGCAGCGCTTTCATTGATTTACCTCATCACATCTTTTTTATTCAAGATACACCATCATTCTCCTGGATATTATCAGTCTTGTTTTTCTTTCTTCCTGTCTGTTGTTTTATTCATTTTCGGCGTGCATTGATTTCCGATCTCTCCTTTAAAGAAGAAACTGTTAGTTCCAGCGAGGAAACGCGCCGTTCCCGCCTGAAACAAGAGTCGGCTGCATGCGGGGGAGTAGATCCTGACAGCTGCTGATTATCAGACTGCACATCCAGAAGATTGTTCCATTCCTGGAACACCATGGTTGAAGCTCGGCCCCACCCCTTCTAGTTATCTGTTCCATTATACTGTATTTTATAAACCGTCACTCAGCTTTTGGATTGTGAACCAAACAAACAGATCCCCAGACCCCCCCCCCCATTAAAGGTGCGATCACACTGTTGTTTGTTGACCTCCACCGTGGAGCCACTGGTGGGACGCGCTGCTGAAACCACAAAGAAAGAGTTTGAAAGACGTTCTCAGCCCGTTGAGGGTGTTTGTCTGTCTTAGGTGTGTCTGGTGATGTCAGCGAAAGTCTGGTTAAAGCAGCAATATTTGATATCTCCTGATTGTGGAGGTGCGCGTGCATCATGTCGAAGGTTGATTCAGACGTGACATCACCTCACTAGCTCAAGTATCCAGGGACGGGTTCCCAACGCTGTCGTTAAGGAATACCGGGACTGTGGGATCACTACTGAAGGGAACGTGGTAATGTTGGGTTGCGTCCGTCCTCCAGGGTGCAGGTCTGGGTCGCTTGAAGCCGAACGTTTTGCTGATGGGCTTCAAGTCAGACTGGCGCAGCGACTCCCCCCGAGCTGCTGACGGCTACGTGGGAATCCTGCAGTGAGTTACCATGGAGACCGGCCGGCTCCGCTGCGGCGGTCCCGGGTCAGAGTTAATTCCCGGCGTTCCAGGGACGCGTTCGACCTGCGCTACGGCGTGTGCATCCTGAGGACCAGGGAGGGGCTGGACGTCCGCCGCCCGCCCCAGTCGCACGGTGAGAGCCCTCCTCCGGGTGTTTGGGCGTTCCCCGGACCGCGGGGATGGCCCGCTGGACTTGACCGTGTTGTGATGACAGCAAACGGAGGCTTTGATGGAGGCGCGGAGGGAGTGGCGGTTTCCACCTGCTCCAGCACGCCAGCGGGCGCGACGCGTAAGTTCGGCCCGGAGCCCAGAACAGTTGACGAATGAAGCTAGTGTACCTGTTGGCTCTTCAGCGGCGGTCCCGGACCCTCAGCCGAGGACGGTTTTCCAGAAAAAGCAAGGAAAGAAGACGGTCGACGTGTACTGGCTTTCCGACGACGGAGGTGAGGTGGCGCGGCGTTCCCGGGAGACGCGCGTGCGGCGCGTTCTTGGGTTGATGTCCTCATCCCCGCCCCCCAGGCCTGACGCTGCTGCTGCCCTACCTGCTCACCCGGAGGAGGCGCTGGGCCGGCTGTAGGGTCCGGCTGTTCGTGGGAGGAGAGGCCGGGAAGAAGGAATCTCGGAAAGAGGAGTGGGTCCTGGGAACGTCCGGCGTCCCGCTTACGTCAGGAGCCCGAAAGGCGAGGCGATCTCACGCTTCCAAACGCTCTTGTTTTCGCTCCCAGGATCGTGGCGCTGATGACGAAGTTCCGTCTTGGCTTCCATGATGTTGAGGTGCTTCCCGATATCCACCAGAGCCCCAAGCCTGCGAAGTAAGGAGCCGGGAATCACAAAAAAACATTCCCTTTTGGAATCCCGTTCCTATCGGGTGTGTGGTTTCCACGGCGACGTGGCTAATCGTTCACGATGGCGGCGTCGCCTGGAAGTATGCCTTTATTTTGAAAGGCCGATCGAAATTCCGACCCCAGCTCTGATGGGGCGGCGTGCCCGGCGTGTCTCCGTGTTCCCCAGCGTTCAGAGGTTTGAGGACATGCTCGGCCACTTCCGAACCGTTCCCGACCCCAAACGGGACGCCGAGGCAGGCCTGCCGAGCCGCCGGGAGGAGCCGTGGATGATCAGTGACCAGGACCTGGAGAGGAACCACGCCAAGGTCGGACCGGCGCTCCCCACGAAGGGGACAGCGGAAGGCCCGTTTGACCCTTAACCTCGTCCTCTCTGGGTTTCAGTCCCTGCGTCAGATTCGCCTCAACGAAGTCCTCCAGGATTATTCCCGGGATGCTGCGCTGATCGTCATGTGAGTACGCGACCCCCCCCCTTGGGCTTCCCCTCCCGACGTGCTCGAACCCCCTTCGCTCTGGCCGTGACAGAACCATGCCCGTGGGGAGGAGGGGCGTGTGCCCCGGCGCCCTCTACCTGGCCTGGCTCGACTGCCTGTCGCATGACCTGAGGCCTCCCGTCCTGATGGTCAGAGGAAACCAGGAAAACGTGCTCACCTTTTACTGCCAGTGAGGATTCTGGATGAAAGTGACGCACAAGGACGCTCCTAAAGGTCCATCCTGAGTCACCAATCTCACATGAAACGTTTATTTCCTCCATTCATTTTAACTCATATGAAGAACTGAGTCCAGTCATCATGTTATATTTAACACACAGTGATTTATTCCTGTATATATATATATATATATATATATATATATATATATATATATATATATATATATATATATATATATATAAATACACACACACACACACAACATATATATATATATATATATATATATATATATATATATATATAAATGTACTGGTATATATATATTTCTGTTAGTTGAATACATAGCAACTGGACTGGTTGATATACATACATACATACATACATACATACATACATACATACATACATACACACACACACATATATATATATATTTCTGTTGATATGGAACTGGTAACCATTAGCACTTTTTGTGTATAGATTACCCCAAAAAATCTGTGAAATCTGCTTTTTTCTTCTGATAAATGAAAATTAAAAACATCCTGTATTTTAAATTTGCTTCAATAAATACCCCAGGACAGAAAGTGCACGTGTGAAGCTTATTTAACCGGTTGTGTTATTTCAGTTTTTGTGCTCGGGTAACTGGATGCAAATGACGTGTTTCAGATGTTTTCCCACTGAGGCGTTGCACAAGTCTAAGTTTCCCCTTTCCAGTGGCTCCAATGTCATAACAGAGAGTGAAGCATTGCTTCAGAAAAACTGTAGAAAACAACATTTCACATTCCTGCAAGTGTCTGAAAAATGTCTGGAACAGAAAAGCAAATAAATAAATTCATCGCTTTGCTGAACTTTATTATTGTTTTTAAGGTGGTTCTGGGTGACGGCACCACCTTAAAAACGAAAATAATAGCAGAAACCAATTCATAATGTCGACGTGTTCGGCCCATTTAGATGTTTATGGTGCTACAACAATACTTGCAACAGGTTTAAAAAGCAGTTTAAAACACATTTATATAGATAATAAATAGTTAGATTTAATATATAGTTTTATTCAATTTACAGGAAGTTCGGTACACGGTAACGCTCCACTAAAGCGAAAGCGGATGAATAAATAAATAACCAAGCACACTAAACCGATCGATTTATTCTATTTTGGTTCTGCGTTACGTTACTTTTGTATCTGTAACGACCTCGTTGCGTCAGCAGCCCCCGCGCATGCGCACACGCGGCCGTTCGCCCCCGACCTCCACGTCGGAGCACGCGCGGCCGTCAGCCAATCAGGAGCGGCCACAGCGTGTTTGGAAACAACATTCCTGACGACGGTCCCGATCCCGGTCCCGATCCACACCTCCTCCAGGGGCCCCTGGACACGGCCGCGGGGCCAGAACCGGACCAGGACCGAGCCAGGACCGAGACAGGACCGAGACAGGACCAGGACCGAGCCAGGACCAGGACCAGGACCAGGACCCGACTACGACCGAGACAGGACCAGGACCCGGACCAGGACCCGACTAGGACCGAGACCGGGACCGAGACAGGACCAGACCCGGACCAGGATCGAGACAGAACCGAGACAGGACCGGGACCCGGACCAGGACCAGGACCAGGACCCAGCCCGACTCCGGAAGAGCAGAATGGAGCCGGAGGAGAGCCTGAGCCTGCTGATCCGGACCCCCACCCAGCCGGGGGGGGGCCTCATGGTGGGGGGGGTCCGGCCCGAGTGGACCGTCCTGAAGCTGAAGGAGCACCTGTCCCAAGTGTACCCCAGCAGGCCGGTGAGTGGGGGGGGGGACAGCTGTAAGGACACGTGTGGGGGGGTCAGGACACATGTGGGGGGTCAGGACAGCTGTGAGGACACATGTGGGGGGGTCAGGACACGTGTGGGGGGGCAAAACAGCTGTAAGGACAGATGTGGGGGGACACATGTGGGGGTCAGGACAGCTGTAAGGACACATGTGGGGGGGTCAGGACACACGTGGGGGGTCAGGACAGCTGTGAGGACACATGTGGGGGGGGTCAGGACACCTGTAAGGTGGGGGGGTCAGGACACATGTGGGGGGGTCAGGACACATGTGGGGGGGTCAGGACAGCTGTGAGGACACATGTGGGGGGGTCAGGACACATGTGGGGGGGTCAGGACACATGTGGGGGGTCAGGACAGCTGTGAGGACACATGTGGGGGGTCAGGACACGTGTGGGGGGTCAGGACACATGTGGGGGGTCAGGACAGCTGTGAGGACACATGTGGGGGTCAGGACACATGTGGGGGTCAGGACACATGTGGGGGGTCAAAACAGCTGTAAGGACAGATGTGGGGGGGTCAAAACACCTGTAAGGACACGTGTGGGGGGGTCAGGACACGTGTGGGGGGTCAGGACACATGTGGGGGGTCAGGACACATGTGGGGGGGTCAGGACACATGTGGGGGGGTCAAAACAGCTGTAAGGACACACGTGGGGGGGGGTCAGGACACGTGTGGGAGGGTCAGGACACATGTGGGGGGGTCAGGACACCTGTGGGCGGGTCAGGACATGTGGGGGGTCAGGACACGTGTGGGGGGTCAGGACACGTGTGGGGGGTCAGGACACATGTGGGGGGTCAGGACACATGTGGGGGGTCAGGACACGTGTGGGGGGTCAAAACACCTGTAAGGACACGTGTGGGGGGGTCAGGACACGTGTGGGGGTCAGGACACGTGGGGGGTCAGGACACGTGTGGGGGGGTCAGGACACGTGTGGGGGGTCAGGACACCGTGGGGGCACGTGTGGGGGGTCAGGACACGTGTGGGGGGTCAGGACACACGTGGGGGGTCAGGACACGTGTGGGGGGGTCAGGACACACGTGGGGGGGTCAGGACACACGTGGGGGGTTTGGGCCGGTACCGGACCCACCAGGCTCGTGCCTCTGGACACCAGCTGCTCTGGAGTCCAACAGTGACCCTCACTGCTGCTTCCCTTTGATCCTTTGATCCCGGCGGTCTCCCTGTTATCTGGCGGCCCCCCCCCCTGAGCCCCTCCCTGTTTTTCCCTGTCCAGCCGGTGAGAGCCCAGAGGTTGATCCACGCCGGGAAGCTGCTTCCAGACCACCTCCAGCTGAAGGACCTCTTCAAGCAGGTTTGTCCACCTGACCACCAGCGGGAACGTCGGGATGGCATTCCGATGTTCCCGTTTATGAATATCGGGATGGAATTCCAATACTCACAAGTGCAAACACCGGGATGTCATTCCGATATTCACAAACGGGAACATCGAGGTGTCATTCCGATATTCACAAACGGGAACATTGAGGTGTCATTCCGATAGTCACAAACGGGAACATCGGAATGCCATCCCGATGTTCCCGTTTATGAATATCGGGATGGCATTCCGATACTCACAAGTGCGAACACCGGGATGTCATTCCGATATTCACAAACGGGAACATCGAGGTGTCATTCCAATAGTCACAAACGGGAACATCGAGGTGTCATTCCGATAGTCACAAACGGGAACATCGAGGTGTCATTCCGATATTCACAAACGGGAACATCGAGGTGTCATTCCGATATTCACAAACGGGAACATCGAGGTGTCATTCCGATATTCACAAACGGGAACATCGAGGTGTCATTCCGATAGTCACAAACGGGAACATCGAGGTGTCATTCCGATAGTCACAAACGGAAACATCGAGGTGTCATTCCGATATTCACAAACGGGAACATCGGGATTTTCCCGTTTGGGAACATCGGGATGTCATTCCGGGCTGGTACGAGCTGTTACGTGGAGTTTGTGTGGAAGCTTGTAATCATCAGACTGGAAGTGTCGGCTTTGGGACAAGGAGCAAGTTAGTAGTTTGGGGATGATCCAGATTCCGTAGGGATCGCCCGAGGATCAAAGCAGGGTCTTTGATCATAAAGCACCCTACTACCTTTTGTAACCTGTGTGTGTGTGTGTGTGTGTGTGTGTGTGTGTGTGTGTGTGTGTGTGTGTGTGTGTGTGGTGCAGGTGCTGTCACACACTCCCGTTGGCGGGGTCGTGGTCCTGTCTTCCCGTATTCCCGTACAACTGGGATCACTTCGCCGCCGCCTCCTCCTTTAATCCGTGTTTTTGTCGCCAGGTCGACGTCACGCCCGCGCTGCACCTCGTGTGTGCTCCCGGGAATCCGCCCCACGACCTCGGAGCAAGATCCAAGGTAGGGAACGGGAACGCTCAGTGGTCCGTTGGGTAATCGTGATTCGCACGACTTTAAACTCGTTTCCTTTGGATCAAAGCGAATTCTGCCCCTCTTTGATCTTTATTTAAAGCGTTTTTGACCTCGTCTCTGCAGACCGGCGCTCCGGAGCAGGCTCGGCCCGACTCGCCCTCCTCGTCCTCGTCCGGGACGGCGGAGCTGAGGCGGAGGACGCCGCCTTCCCCGCCCCCACCTCCGGGACACGCCCCTGGTAGCCCCGCCCCTCCCGCCACGTAAGCCCCCTGCTGAGCGCTGACCTCAGATCAGCCTCCGCGCTCAAACGTATCACTCTCGTTTCGTTCGCTCAATCGAACGCTTCTGAAAACCCGTTTTCGAACTCCATTTAGTCAAATCAGCAGCTGGCGAACAGGAAGCGAAAGAGGGCGAATCGCCACGGAAACCAACCTCTGGTTTCACATCAACATCTGGAGTTGCTTTTTTTTCTCGTTTCTCTGAATCGCTCTTAAATTCCGTTGAAGCTCGTCGACGTGAGCGTAAGAGGGAGGGGGCCGGTTTATCGAGACAACTCGCGTCCCCCCCGCTCGCCGTCGCTCGGATGAGGCCGACGCCCACGAGCCCCTTGATGCTTTCGTGTCCGTCCTCCTTTGATCTTTTTATCGTAACTAACTGGTTTTGGCACCCACTTGATCATCTGAAGGAAACCCGACCGATAACATCTACCTCGCTCAGTCGGGAAGATTCAAATCAACTCCACCCCTTTATCCCTTCAGCCGTGACGCTGTCGTATATATTATTATATTATATTATATTATATTATATTATATTATATTATATTATATTATATTATATTATATTTTATTATTATATTATGTTATATTATATATTATATTATATTATAATATATTTTATTATATTATATTATATTATAATATTATATTTTATTATGTTATATTATATTTTATTATGTTATATTATATTATATTATATTATATTATATTATATTATATTATATTAGAACCTTCGTCCAGGTTCTGGTCCTCTTAGTGTTCCTGCTGTCCAGTGTGTACTGTAGACATAGTATATACTATATACTATATATAATATATAGTATATATCATATATTATATACAGTGGTCCCTCGCTGTAATGTGGTTTTTTTAGTGTATTTATTTTTTACAGCGTACAGTATAGCCATGTTCAGTCCAGCAGTGTGACTGAAGGGCTGTGTGTTCTCTACCCCAAACCAAGTATTAAACTTTTACGTTTTAAGTTTAAACCAAGTTTTTTTTTTCCGGTTTTAAAAAAAAAAAAAACAGAATGTGGATGAAACGAAGTGCAGGTGTAAAGACACCTGAGGTCTGACCCAAAAGGGGGAGGAAGAGGTTTGAGCTTTGAGAGTGTTTAAGTACGAGAACTGTGAGAGAAGGTTAATTTATGTGAGACGAGTGTATAAAAGTGTGTGTTTGGGGGCTTTACCGCCTTAAAACACGTAAAGTAATTGTAAAAACTTCGCCTATCGGGGGTTGTTTCGATGAGCGAGGGAGCGCGGTACCTCTTCAGGTTGACGTTGGGCGTGTCCAGCGCCCGCCCGTACGCCTGTCCTTACCTGCTGCGACACCACGTCCCTGTCGAGGGACCCCTAATCGATCTCGTCTCATCCCCCGCCCTCGTCTTTCGCCCCTGCAGGCCCGGCCCCGCCCCCCCCCAGGTGTCGCGGCCCTCCTTCCCGTCCTACTCGCTCTACAGCGCGCAGCAGCTCCTGTGGCTGCAGCACCTCTACGCCCGCCAGTACTACCTGCACTAGTGAGTCCCCCCCCCGCCGCCGCCGCCACCGCCGCCTCTCCTCTGATCCCTCCGACCCTCCCCCGCAGCCACGCGGCGCTGGCGGCGGCGGCGCGCTCGGACCCGTCCGCCCCGGCGTCCACGGCGGGCCAGCGCGCGCCCGTCCCCGCCCACCACCTGCCCGTCCCCGGGCCCCTGGGCAACCAGAACCCCATCAACGAGCTCCCCGTGGACCAGAACCCGGCGGGGGACGGGGCGTTCCTGGGCGCCGCCGAGGCGGACCGTAACATGCGGGTGAACGCCCAGGGGGGGGCGGTGGTGGAGGACGAGGACGGCGCCGAGCACGACTGGCTGGACTGGCTGTACGCCGCCACCCGCGTGGGCGTGCTGCTCATGATCGTCTACTTCAACTCCAACCTGAGCCGCTTCCTGCTGGTGATGTGCACGCTGCTGCTCATGTACCTGTGAGTCCCTCAGTCCTGGGGGGGGCGGGGGGCGAGGGGGTTGATGGTTCGAGCCCCAGGTGGGGCGAAACCCCGCCTGGGTCGAGCGTTATCGCCGTCGAGGCCGAGCTGTTTCTTTACTCAGCGGGTCCTGGTCTCACCGTGTGTTTGCTGTTGCACAGAGTCACAGCTCACACGCCTCATACACACACACACACACACACACACACACACACATACACATACACTGACACACACACCTCATACACACACACACACACACACTGACACACACACCTCATACACACACACACACAAACCCACCTCACATCCACACACCCACTCAAACCTCACACACCTCATACACACACACACACCTCATGCACACACACACACCTCACATACACACACCCACTCAAACCTCACACACCTCATACACACACTCACACACATACACTGACACACACACCTCACACACACACACACAAACCCACTTCACATCCACACACCCACTCAAACCTCACACACCTCATACACACACACACACATACATTGACACACACACCTCATACACACACACACACAAACCCACCTCACATCCACACACCCACTCAAACCTCACACACCTCATACACACACACACACCTCATACACACACACACACAAACACTGACACACACACCCACTCAAACCTCACACACCTCATACACACACACACATATACATACACACACATACACACCTCACATACGCACACACATATACATACACACATACACACAAACTTACCTCACACGCACACACACACAAACCTCACACACACATTCAGACAGACACACTCAAACGTCTCACACAGACACACTCAAACCACACATACACTCACACCTCACATACACACTCACACACGCATACACTCACACACACAGACTCATACCTCACACACACACACTCAAACCTCACACACACTCAAACCTCACACACACACACGTGCGCGCACTACGAGGAGGCAAAAGCCGCTCCCCTAACCTGCTCAGCAGCAAGGTTAATATTTGACGGCATTAATGTCACTCCCTGTAGCCCCGCCCCCTCTATGTAGCTCCACCCCTCCATGCTGGAGGCCAACAAAAACATCGTTAAGTTAAAGACCGCCCCAATCCCCCGAACTTGGAGTGTGTGAGGGTGGGAAGGCCCAAGTACCCCGAGACCCCGGAAGCGTTCCCGGATTACTTAACAGTGGCTGAAACACACACACACACACACACACACACACACACGTTTGTAGGAGATCGGAATCACAGGGAAAGGTCGCCCGAACGCGCAGCGACCTTTCCCGACGGCGTGCTGACGCGTCGGCCCCGGGCGGAATAACCCGTTGACCCCTCCCCTCCCTTGCGCTCCCCTCAGACACACGGCCGGGTGGTTCCCCTTCAGGAGGCCAGCGCGCGTCCAAGAGCCTGACCACCGGCAGGCCCCTGAGGTCCAGCCTAACCCGCAGAACCAGGACCAGAACCCGAATCAGGTGAGACCTTCTCCCTTTGATCCAGCCCACCTCACGTGTACCATGACGCAAACACCATCTGAGGACGCTCATTGATGTGTGTGTGTGTGTGTGTGTGTGTGTGTGTGTGCCTCTCTCCTTCTCTCTCTCCCCCTCCCTATCTCTCTCTCCCCCCACTCCTTATCTCTCCCTCTCTCCCCCTCTCCCTCCCCCCCTCTATCTCTCTCTCTCTGCCCCCCCTCCCTCTCTCTCTCTTTCCCCCTCTCTCTCCCCTCTCTCTCCCCCTCTCTCCCCTCTCGTCTCCCTCTCCCTCTCCCTCCCCCTCTCTCTCTCTCCCCCTCCCCCTCTCTCCCCTCTCTCTTCCCCCTCTCTCTCCTCTCTCTCCCCCCTTCTCCCCCACCCCCTCCCCCTCCCCCTCTCTCCATCCCTCTCTCTCTCTGCCCCCTGCCCCCCCTCTCTCTCTCCCTCTCCTTCCCCTCTCTCTGTCTCCCTCCTCTCTCTCCCCCTCTCTCCCCCTCTCTCTCTACCCCTCTCCCCCCCTCTCCTTCCCTCTCTCCCCCTCTCTCCCCCCTCTCTCTTTCTCTCCCTACCTCTCTCTCCCCTCCCCCTCTCTCTTCCCCCTCTCCCTACCTCTCTCTCTCCCTCCCCTTCCCCCCTCTCTATCTCTCCCCCTCTCTCTCCCTCTCCCACCATCCCTCTCTCCCACCCCCCCCTCTCCCCCCAGGGGGAGGAGCCAGTGGACAGACCCCCCCCCGACCCCCTGGAGGGTGAGGGAGGCCCGATGAGGGCGGTCCTGGTGCCCCCCCACAGGGTGTCCCTCATGTGGACGGTCTGGGTCTTCTTCAAGTCCTTCTTCTCCTCCCTCATCCCGGAGGCTCCTCAGGCCCTCGCCAACTAGCGGCGGTCGGGGAGGGGCCGGCCCCCCCGGGCCTCGGCGCCGCGCGACCACGACGGCGGCGGGCCGGCGGCGGGGCTCCGAGGCGGGTCGGCGATGTCTGGAACTGAAGCGGACAAACGGCCGTCCCCGTCCCCACCCAGGACGCGCAGACGGCTGTGAAGACCTAACACGCCCCCCCGATATCCGGGCTTCCGTCCGCTCGAGAAAGGGTCGCCCGAGCGACGGGGGCGACGCCCACGACCAAACGAAGTCACTTTCTATTCAGCCACAATCAGCAAAAAAACATCGACTCTGTCGTGACAAGAACGACCGCGGACGACAGACGCACACGAAAGCACTTTACAACGCGTACGCGACGCCGTCGCAGGGGACTCTTTAGGGGGCGTGGCTTAACGTTCTTTGGGGGAGGGTCCATCTGAGGGTCACTGGTGTTTTTAAGGGTTTTAATCATCACGCGGTAGATCGGATCTTCGGCTGATGCTCGGATCATTCCTTCGTTTTCCTCTTCCAGAGGCCCTCGCTTTGTTTCTGGTCTCTTATCGAACGCCTGACATCGTCCTTGAGCGGAGCGGGTGGGGCCTTCGCCGCCGCCGCGGTTCCGCCGTGCGGCGTGGGCGATCTGTCGCGTGTACGTTGGGTTTGAAAACCGGGCTCCCGCTCCGTTTGTCCAACTTAAATCCTGCTTCTCTCTCGATTTCCCAGTCGGGGTTTTTTCGCCCCTTTCATGACGGTGACTGACGAACGCTTCCGCCGCGGTGGTTTGATCGTTTTTTTTGCGGGGGTGGGGTTTGTGCGAGTCGCCTGTCGTGAAATAACACCTGTCTTGAAGCGTGTAGCAATAACAGTTGCAATAAAAGTAATTTTCCTTCCTTCAGCCGTGGTCTTGTGAGGTCTTTACCAAGCTCTGCGTTTGGCCTCGCGGCTGCAGTTCCCTCTTCCCTCCACCAGATGGCGCCCCGCGCGGACTTCCGTGGGCCGACCTCCGCCGTGGGCCTCACTGGGACCCCGGAGAGCCCCCCCGCCCCCCCCCACCTTATCTAGTCAGTCCCTCCGGGGGCCGTCACATCGCGCGCAGACGCTCCCGAAGCTGGGAGGTCCGGAGAGGAGCGGCTGAGGAGTCCCCGGTGCTGCCTTTCACGCCTCTGTGGAGCTCCAGCTCCTGGGAACCGGACCGGGTCGGAGCAGGAGGGCCTCCAGCTGCACCACCAGGCCCCCCCGGTTCTGAGGGGTACGCCTCGTCGCCTTGACGACCGGGTTGATCTGCCCTTCGAACCAGGACGCTCCACCGGTAATCAATCCCCCGGGAGCGGCCTTCGACCCCCCGAAGCGTTTGCTCTTCCCCACAGGTGGACTCCGACCCCAAAGGCGCCTTCGCCGAGGTCCTCGCCGAGGCCCCGAGGTCCTCGCCGAGGCCCCGAGGTCGGAGACGGGAGGCGAGAGGACGGCCTTTGACCCCCCCCTACCGGGAACAGCTCGCTTCAGGGGAACCCGGGGAGGCGCGCTGGAAGGCAAACAGTCCGGGAGGTCGGCGACCCCGGGGGGCCCTCGGGGAGGCGGGATGCGCGCGCCCGCGCCGCCTCGTGACGCGTGGCGCCTCCTGCTGCTGCTGTGGGCGTGCGGGCCGACCCGGGCCTGCCTGGACCGCCCCGCCGACGCCTACCGCTCCACGGGGGCCGTGTGCCGCCTCACCTACCCGGCCGCCGCCGTGCGTAAGTGGGAACGCCGCGACGGCTCCGCTCTCGGCGGGCGGTCGCCGTCCCCGCCCTCACGCCCGCGTCTCCGCCCCAGTGAACGAGAAGACCACCAAGGTCATCGAGGCCGCGTTCCAGCACGCCCGCTACCCCAGCGTCCAGGGGGAGAAGTCGCTGGCCTTCGCCGGGAAGATCCGATATGGCCTGGACAAGTAAGAGGGCGCAGGGAGTACATTTGGGAGCATTTGGGAACATTTGGGAACATTTGGGAATGTTTGGGAACGTTTGGGAACATTTTTGGAACGTTTGGGAAATATTCGAGAATGTTTGGGAGCATTTGGGAATGTTTGAGAACGTTTGGGAACATTTGGGAATGTTTGAGAATGTTTGGGAGCGTTTGGGAACATTTGGGAATGTTTGGGAACATTTGGGAATGTTTGGGAGCATTTGGGAATGTTCGGGAACATTTGGGAGCATTTTGGAACGTTTGGGAAAGTTTGAGAACATTTGGGAACATTTTGGAACGTTTGGGAAATATTCAAGAATGTTTGGGAGCGTTCGGGAGCATTTGGGAATGTTTGGGGGCATTTGGGAACATTTGGGAATGTTTGGGAACATTTGGGAATGTTTGGGAGCATTTGGGAATGTTCGAGAATGTTCGGGAACATTTGGGAGCATTTTGGAACATTTGGGAAAGTTTGAGAACATTTGGGAACAATTTGGAACGTTCGGGAAATATTCAAGAATGTTTGGGAGCGTTCGGGAGCATTTGGGAATGTTTGGGGGCATTTGGGAACATTTGGGAATGTTTGGGGGCATTTGGGAACGTTTGGGAATGTTTGAGAGCATTTGGGAATGTTTGGGAGCGTTTGGGAACGTCCGTATCGACGTCAGCCTCTAAAACAACCACGATGTCGTCACTCGACAGTCTGGAGATCCGTAACCTGTCCATCGGCCGCAGCGAGTTTGAGCTGATTCCCAACGAAGGAATCAGACTGGAGATCAGCAACGTGTCCGCAGTTTTCCAAGGAACCATTCAGTATGGATACGGAGGCTGGCTGTAAGTCTGAGGGGGGAGGAGAGTAGTAGTAGTAGTAGTAGTAGTGGTAGTGGTAGTAGTAGTAGTAGTAGTAGTAGTAGTAGTAGTAGTAGTAGTAGTAGTAGTAGTAGTAGTAGTAGTAGTAGTAGTAGTAGTGGTAGTAGTAGTAGTGGTAGTAGTGTAGTAGTGTGGTAGTAGTAGTAGTTGTAGTAGTAGTTGTGGTAGTGGTAGTAGTAGTAGTAGTAGTAGTAGTGGTAGTAGTAGTAGTAGTAGTAGTAGTAGTAGTAGTAGTAGTAGTAGTAGTAGTAGTAGTAGTAGTAGTAGTAGTAGTAGTAGT
>CAJVRN010000014.1:242500-352500 GCA_911728415.1 Lagocephalus sceleratus | reverse complement strand
GGTCGTGAACGTCACAGCCTCCTACGCCGACAAGAAGCTGTCCCTCCACGGGGAGTCCTCAGAGTAAGACCCCCCCCTCCTCTGACCCCCCCCTTC
This sequence comes from Lagocephalus sceleratus, assembly GCA_911728415.1. Classification (NCBI taxonomy): domain Eukaryota; kingdom Metazoa; phylum Chordata; class Actinopteri; order Tetraodontiformes; family Tetraodontidae; genus Lagocephalus; species Lagocephalus sceleratus. The sequence continues at coordinate 352,404 of CAJVRN010000014.1, read as the reverse complement.
CTCTGACCCCCCCCTCCCCCCCAAAACCATTATCAGGTCCTCTGTTTGCTCTTAGTCAGCGTGAATCAGGCCGGTCCAAAAGCCATCAGCGTGTCTGATGATTTATCTGCACAACCTTTTTATCTCTGTGTGACCGATGACATCATCACATGTATATAAATGACATTAAAGGTCATGTTTGTTACGCCTATATTAATTCTAACTCTCCTTTCACGTCAGGATAGAGCGGCTGCAGGCTGAGCTACCCATAATGAACCGACAGGTAATTCTTTTATTCTCTTTTTTTTATCATTTTTATTTCAAACATGCAAATAATCCAACAAAATAAGACGTCCTGGTCATAAATAATCCCCCACAACGTCACGACAACCAAAATGATGGAAGCCAAACGACATGAAACGCTTAAAAAAAACATAAAATATATGGAGTATTGGAAAAGGAGTGAGAGGAAGCGTATCTGTTACGCTACAATACAACTTGAACCTTCAGATTCCTCAGATATATACATGTACACACACACACATGCACACACACACATACACACACACACACACATACACACATACACAAAGATTCAGGTACATTTGTTTGTGTCTTAGAGCTTCCCGGTCACAGTGTGCGACCTCAAGTTCAGATTAGATCAACAAACAGGACGTTGTTTGTCGTGAGCACGCATCGCTGACGTTCCAAACTGTCGACGCTCCGTTGACGCTGTTGGAGATCCGATCCGATCCGATCCGCGCGATGACCTGTGGCGCTCCGAGGGTTAAACCATTACCGCTCCTCTTCTCCAGCTGCTGGACGAGGAGCAGCTCGAGTTCCTGAGGGAAGCTCTGGAGAACGTGGGCGTCCCCGAGGTCCTGTCTGGTGAGTGGAGATGCTGGGCCCCGCCCCCAGACCAGGGGAACCGGACCAGAAGCTGACCCGTTCTGCTGCGTTCCAGTTCTGGAGGTTGAGCTGACCAGGCTGCTGGACAAGCAGGGGGTGGACCAGTTCGACATATTTAACCCTCGAGTGCTCCCTCAACACGTGAGTGCTGCTCCCTCTCTTCATCGTTTACCCCAGGGGTCTCCAGGTCCCCCCAGGGGTCTCCAGGTCCTCCCCAGAGGTCTCCAGGTCCCCCCCAGGGGTCTCCAGGTCCCCCCAGGGGTCTCCAGGTCCCCCCAGGGGTCTCCAGGTCCCCCCCAGAGGTCCGTGAGGCTGCAGGTTCTGGTCCAACCCAGCAGCAGCAGCACCAGACTGGACTCACTTCATCAACTCATCTGAGTCTTCAACAGCTGACTGGTCAAACTGGGTGAGCTGGACTGGTGGGACCAGAACCTGCAGCCTCATGGCCCTTTGGGGAGGGGGTGGGAGACCCCTGGAGGGGACCTGGAGACCCCTGAGGGGGAACTGGAGACCCCTGGTGTAGGCGGTACTCGCTCTGACCCGTCTGCTCCGCAGGGCTTCGTGGTGATCGAGATGGACTTCGGGTTCCCTCACCACCTCCTGGTCGAGTTCCTGAAGAAGACCTTACAGTGACCAAAGATCAAAGAGGTTTTGAAAAGTGGCTTTGAAAGTCAACGTGAAACGTTCAGTTTTATTCTGATGATTTTCCATTAAACTACGTTTACTGCAGCGAAGCCTTTGAAACAACATAAAAGTATTAAAATAGTGAAAACTGAATAAGGGGATGGGGTGTGTGTGTGTGTGTGTGTGTGTGTGTGTGTGTGTGTGTGTGTGTGTGTGTGTGTGTGTGTGTGTGTGTGTGTGTGTGTGTGTGTTGGGGCAATAGGCCAGAAGCACGGGCTTATGTCACAAGTTCTGAAACAGTTTTCTTGTCTATGTTGGATATGATGATGTGTTTCTAAGGTCCAGTGCTGAGGAGACATTTGTCATCTGATATGAGAATCAAACACTAGAACAGGAGCATCGCGGGCACACGTGCGTGTACCACAGCGGATAACACACCAAACCACACCTGGCCTTAACCTAATCTAAACCTGACCTAAACCAGTTACAACCTCGACCTTAAGCCAGGTCTGGACCCTCAAACTGTCCTTTGTGAGGACCAGCCAGAAGGTCCTCACTGTTTTGGTACGTAATACACACATGTACACAAAAACACACAAAAACACACAGGTGCAGAACACGTGCACGTGTCGAGGGTGGCGCAGAGGTGAGGGATCACCTGACCTAGAAAAAGCCCACGTGCGTGTACGTTCCTGAGATAGACATCGATGGAAGAGCAGACGCTATCTAAGAGGAAGAGCGTTCCCTCGCTGCCATTGGTCAAACCCGCTCAGGTCTTCGACTACATAAGGCCGTGAAGCCCCCCCCCTCCCCGCTCAGATTATTTTGGGATTCCCGAGGGCACCATGGCGTGGGACCGGGGCATGAGCATCACCGGGTACCTGCCCAGCGCGGACTACCTGAGCCAGACGGTGAACCGGCAGGTGGTGGTGGTGATGCTGCTGCTGTGCTACCACCTCTGGTTCCAGATCGACTTCACCTGCCCCTGCAACTCCCCCCGCAACTACCTGCACTGCTACAGCTACATGCTGCTGCCGGGGAGCATCATTATATGCATCCTCCTGTGGAACGACGTGCGCGTGGGACGCTTCCTCCGCTACAGCTGCAACTTCATCTCCCTGGAACGGAAGCGCTCCAGGAGGAAGTTCTGCCTCCAGTTCTTGGTGTGCGTCCTCCAGGCGTCGACCTCCGGGTTGCTGTGGTGCGCCTCGGTGCTCATCGACGGCGACTGGTACGTGTGCTGCGGGGTCAGCGACCCCGGGGAGGCCCGGGCCTCGGCCTGCTCAGAGAAGGAGATGAGCCAAGGGGAGAGGAACCGACGGATCCACCTGAGGAACCAGTCCATGGTGAGCGAGCCCCCGGAGTTCGGTGTCGGAGTCCGGTCCTCGAGGGCCGGGATCCGGCCGGGTTTTCCGATCTACCGGGGGGAAATCTGGTTGTGGTGAAGCAGAAGCAAAATTCGACACGTTAGATCCACCTGGTAGATCAGAAAACCCGGTCGGATCCCAGCCCCTGAGGACCGAACTCTGACGCCCCTGCTCGGCCCAAAGGTGGGGGCCCTTTAATCACCTGGGGGGGGGGGCGTGTTCAGGTCCTGGGGCTGGTCTGCATCCTCCTGACCGCCGCCTGCTCCTTCGTCTTGGTGCTGCCCTGGGCGAGGTGGTGCTCCCGCCGGAACTACTTCAGGACGATGTTCGAGGAGGCCGTCCTGGAGCAGACCGAGTCCATCCTGGAGAGCGAGATAAAGAAGGCGGCGGCGGACGTGGTGAGGAGCTCCCTGGCGGCGATGTCGCAGGTGGGCTCGCCGGAGCTCGCCCCCCCCGGTCTGGACAAGGCCGAGACCCAGGACAAGATCCTGCTGAGCATGAGCACCAACTGGGAGGACATCGCCTTCCTCACCGACTACCTCATCGAGAGCATCCCAGACCAACTAACCCTTAAAGCGAAAATCGATAAGATATGAAGGGACCCGTGTGTGTGTGTGTGTGTGTGTGTGTGTGTGTGTGTGTGTGTGTGTGTGTGTGTGTTATACAGATCAGTAATGACTTTATTTTAAGACCCTCCACATCATTTAACATCGCTTGCGTGTGGCGTCCGACTGTGGAGCTCACGTGTGTGTTCTATGAAACGTTGAGCGTTCGGACCAGCGTCTCCTGTTTGCCGCCGAGTCTCCGGTTGTTTCTTTTGTGTGGCTTTTGTCCGACATTTGTGGTTCTGTTGTGTTCAATTGTCCCGTTGTGAGGACCTCGTCACTGAGCTTTCATCAAGGGCTGACTGGCTTCAGCCCCGACTGTTAACTAACGTGTGTCATATTTTGCATCACCCCCAAAAACAGATTAAAATAATCTCTGTTGCTTGTTTTGTTCTTATTTCTGGCCCCAGCAGCTTCTCTGACAGGGGGGGGGCTCACCGACCCTTCGTGGTGTTTATCTATGACCTGACCTGGTTCAGAAGAGCGCGCTCTCATCACCTCCTGAAGGCGCCTGTTTAAGTCTGTAGAGGAAACACCTTCAGGTTTGGACAAACAGGTCTTCCAGAGGTCAAACGTGGTGGAACTGGGAACTATACCAAGATTTGTCCTCCTGTTTCAGTGTACCGATGAATATGTAAGATACACACACGTGTGTGTGTGTGTGTGTGTTTTGTGTGTGTGTGTGTGTGTGTGTGTGTGTGTGTGTGTGTGTGTGTGCACAGCAGGAGATGTTTATCCTAATGTACACACACAATGAGGTTCTCTCTCATCACTTCTTGTTTTATTTTGAAAAGCATCTCTCCTCCGCCCTCAGGTCACATGTCCTTATCTCAAGCCTTACCTACCTGCCCCCCCTCCTAATCATCTCCACCTGCTCCTGCCCCCCCCCCATCTCCATAAAGTCCTGATTTCTCCTCGTGAGTTGGTTTGAACTTTCAAAGGTTAAAGAACCAAGGCTGAAGTGCGTTTCCTCCTCGGGGGGGGCTCGGAGAAGAACCGCTGCTCCTCCACGTGGAGAGGAGTCAGTTGGGGGGGCTCAAACAGGTGTGTGTGTGTTATACAGATCAGTAATGACTTTATTTTAAGACCCTCCACATCATTTAACATCGCTTGCGTGTGGCGTCCGACTGTGGAGCTCACGTGTGTGTTCTATGAAACGTTGAGCGTTCGGACCAGCGTCTCCTGTTTGCCGCCGAGTCTCCGGTTGTTTCTTTTGTGTGGCTTTTGTCCGACATTTGTGGTTCTGTTGTGTTCACTTGTCCCGTTGTGAGGACCTCGTCACTGAGCTTTCATCAAGGGCTGACTGGCTTCAGCCCCGACTGTCAACTAACGTGTGTCATATTTTGCATCACCCCCAAAAACAGATTAAAATAATCTCTGTTGCTTGTTTTGTTCTTATTTCTGCCCCCAGCAGCTTCTCTGACAGGGGGGGGGGGGCTCACCGACCCTTCGTGGTGTTTATCTATGACCTGACCTGGTTCAGAAGAGCGCGCTCTCATCACCTCCTGAAGGCGCCTGTTTAAGTCTGTAGAGGAAACACCTTCAGGTTTGGACAAACAGGTCTTCCAGAGGTCAAACGTGGTGGAACTGAAACTATTTCAAGATTTGTCCTCCTGTTTCAGTGTACCGATGAATATGTAAGATACACACACGTGTGTGTGTGTGTGTGTGTGTGTGTGTGTGTGTGTGTGTGTGTGTGTGTGTGTGTGCACAGCAGGAGATGTTTATCCTAATGTACACAATGAGGTTCTCTCTCATCACTTCTTGTTTTATTTTGAAAAGCATCTTTCCTCAGGTCACATGTCCTTGTCTCGAGCCTTACCTACCTGCCCCCCCCCTCCTAATCACCTCCACCTGCTCCTGCCCCCCCACCCCTGATCATCTCCTGATCATCTCCACCTGCTCCTGCCCCCCCACCCCTAATCATCTCCACCTGCTCCTGCCCCCCCACCCCCACCCCTGATCATCTCCACCTGCTCCTGCCCCCCCCCCCCCCCCTCATCTCCATAAAGTCCTGATTTCTCCTCGTGAGTTGGTTTGAACTTTCAAAGGTTGAAGAACCGAGGCTGAAGTGCGTTTCCTCCTCGGGGGGGCTCAGCCTCGGGGGGGGCTCGGAGAAGAACCGCTGTGTGTGTGTGTGTGTGTGTGTGTGTGTGTGTGTGTGTGTGTGTGTGTGTGTGTGTGTGTGTGTGTGTGTGTGTGTGTGTGTGTGTGTGTGTGTGTGTGTGTGTGTGTGTGTGTTAAATGAGGCTGCAGTTGCGGGTCGTGACCTCTAGGGGTCAGCAGACCATAAGAAGTCACGAAGGTTCCGGGTTCTGACCCGAACCCATGAGCCTTGCGTGTGGGCTCGAACCTGTAGGGGGGGGGCACTGCTGGTTCTTTAGAGGAGAACCAAATGGTGGAGGAACGTCTAGTTGCACCTTGGTGCCTTTAAAGGTGCAACTAGACGTATTTGATTTGGTTATTTACGTATTTAACTTGGTTATTTACGTATTTAACTTGGTTATTTACGTATTTGATTTGGTTATTTACGTATTTAACTTGGTTATTTACGTATTTAACTTGGTTATTTATGTATTTGATTTGGTTATTTACGTATTTGATTTGGTTATTTACGTATTTAACTTGGTTATTTACGTAATTAACTTGGTTATTTACATATTTAACTTGGGTATTTACGTATTTAACTTGGGTATTATTGGATGTTCTGGACTTGAGCGTGGTCACCAGGTCCATGTTTTATTTGAGACGCCACGGCGAAGGCTGGCGGCGGCGGCGTTGGGCTCGTCCCTGAGCGCCCCGACTGTTTCACTTCTCTGTCACGAGACCTCTGGGGGTTATTTTAGTAGGTTGATATGACTCTTAAATGGGGGGCGGGGCGGTGAGAATCATGACCTCTGGTGCTCGACGTCTAAGTTGCTCGGACATGATCGATGATCACAGATCTGTGTCTTGTATTTCTATAAGGCCCCGTGGTGGGGGGGGTGTACACGACTCCTCAGAGCCACAGTGGTGGGCGTGTTATGAGGTAACCGGTTTATCCAGCAGCTGTCGAGCGTTATGGACACGATTCAGAGGCTCCACGAGCACCGAGGCCTGCCTCCATGGGGGGGGGGTGCAGGCCTCGGTATCGTGCACCTGAGTGCCACATGAGCGCGCTGACTGTGCAGAGGAAGCGACCACATCCTGTTTTCGCCAAAAGCGTCCGTGTGGCAGCGACTGCTTTCCTGCGTGGTTTTTATTTAACGCGGCGAGAGAAGTGAGAGCAAGGCCGTCAGGTGGGGGGGCCGCCGCGCTCGACAACCTCGATGGTGCCGCGACGGTGAGACGAGTCCAAACGAAACGGATTGAAGAGTTTTGATTGGCGTGCGGGAGGGCTTGAAGCTCAACGAAACCACGAGGCTTTGGCTGGAAATTAAAGAACTAGCTCTGGTTGTGGGCGGGGCCCTGGGAGCTGTTAAGCCACGCCCACCCACCCCCCCATTGGAAGCTGCACAAAAGGAAGGAAATAAACGCACATCGACGATTTATCTGGGTTTACGAGCCCGTGAGCGGGGCCCAGCAGTGGTGGAGGGCTTTATCCTCCATGATTTAAGATTAGAGGAGGGGTTGGGTTTACAGGGCTGGAGTTGGGGGGGGTTAAAGTCTCCGGGGGGGGCAGTAGCCAGAATGTCTGGTGACAATCGGGGAATTTAGACAGGCGAGATATCAAAGCCGGTTCTGATCGCTCCGGACAACGAGGGCTTGGCCCGGGCTGCTGATCAATGTGGACGTTTAAGTCCTTAACTCCTCTGAGCTCTCTCACTCACACACACACACACACACACTCACACTCACACTCTCACACACACACACTCTCACACTCTCACACACACACACACACACTCTCACACTGAGCTCCAGACCACGGAAGGAAAAGTATCTCATCAGGTCACTGTCTTATCATTTCTGTCGTTCTTTGAAGCCTTTGAAGTTGACTACATCAAAGTACTTATCGGCTCACATGAGTGTCTTTGGTTGCGTACCTTCGCGTACACTAGTGACTAACGTGTACTTTACGCTCTAATACTCAGCCCTGGTTGATCAGGTATTTACAGACACGACTACGTTTGCTGTTTACTTTTTATTTGTGCAAAGCAGAAAATTAACAGCCAAGATTAATTCAGCACTTCAGGAGTTTTTGCGTGAGGAATATTTGGATGAAAACCCTTTTTAAGGCGTTTTAGCTGCGTGGATAATTGTCAGAGGTTAAGTGCTTTACAGAACAGAAAGTATTTTACAAGGCGTTACGTCACCACCGTTTCCACTAGAATCGTTAAAGCAAGCGTTTAGTGCTTTGTTTTGGAAAGTTAACATCAAGTTTTCATAAAGTGTTCTATACAATCAAAATAAGTACCGTATTAACAGACTCTGATTACATTAGAAGATTTTTCTTTTTGGATAAAGGTTACATTTCTTTGATCAGTTTGATTATCTGCGAACATTCTGTCTATTAAACGAATATTTTAAAAAATAAAGAGCTTTCGATAAGCAAAGACGGCGCGTTAAAAAAAATACACAAAATTAATACAAATTCCTGTTGCGTTAAATACAAACTACTAACTGGTGTCAAACTGTTTTAACCTTACATAACATACAATACGACCCAAATAAAATACCAAATAATAATAATTAAAAAATAACACATGTAAAGTAAAATTAAAATTGCATCAACTTAGAGTCACAGTCTAAAGGTTTAATGTTTGTACAGTTTCGTCTTGGTCCATCTCAGGAGAGTGCGACTGCTCTGGAGGGAAGCGCCTCTAACACGGCCTTCGTGGAGCTGCGCGGCGTTCGTCTGCTACACCGCGATAAAGGTGTCCGAGCTGCTCATGCCCCCCCAACACCCCCAACCCCCCCGACAGCAAACTAACCCGTCCTCTGCGCCGCCTTGTCCCACCCAGCGCTGCACAGCCTCAACTCGCCCGTCCAACAACATCCCCCAACACTAACCCAACCTGGCCAACATTACCCCCCCCCTCTCTCACACACACACACACACACACACACACACACGTTAAGTAACTAAAGAAGTAACCAAAACTGTTCCCTTTCTACAAACAGCTCGCTCTCCTGCCGTGCAGAACCTGGCAAACAGGGAAGTTGGTGGGCTGGCTCACCCCCCCCACACACACACACACACACACACACACACGCACGCACGCACGCACACACACACATACACACACACCCCCAGCGGAAAGAGAGGGCAAGCCGAAACGTGCGCTCGGGAGGAGGAAGGGCACCAGAGTCTGTCGTTCGAGTGCCCGAACGCAGAGGGGGAAGTGAACAAGACGCCACACAAGAGCGCCCTGTCCAAGGGGGGGGGGGATGTAACCGCGTGACAGGAAGTGATGTCACAGCACCTCCAGGTGGGCAGGAGCAGCGGACCTACGAGCGACAAAACCAACCGAGACGAGATGATTTTTTTTTTTATCAATCCAGTGACGAACCACACGCTGAGAAGACGAGAGGCTTCCGCCCCCTCGGACGGGACGCAGCCGTAAGCCCCCCCGGATCAAAACCCACGGATGGATGGAATACCCTTTCTGGCTACTTAAAAAAACAAACAAATAAACAAAAACAAACACACACAAGGGACTCTACCCAGACGAGCGCGGCTCCGCCTCTCACAGCGGTGCGCGGTAATACCGTTCAGCCCCTCACACGCGGTCGGCGTAACCCTCATCGGGCACGCCGCGTCCACCGGCCTGACCTCCACCATCAACAGTTCAACAGAGAAAGAGCGCAGGCGTCCCCCGCGGCGTGCCCGCGAAGCCCCGATCCCTCCAGCCGGCGCCCGGCGAAGGGGGCGGGACCAGGCCTACAGACCTATATTTAGCATCCAGCCCACGACGGGCTCCTCCTACAAGCAGCAGCCTGTCGTAAGTTCACATTTTCCCAGCAGAGCATTTCCATACGGGAACGATCGATGCACATTGATGCAATGTTAATGTTTCCTATCCAGCTGCGTTTGAGCGCCTCCTGCCGCTCGCGCCCCGGCGTTAGTGAGGTGGGCGGAGCCTGGAGGCCGACAGCAGGTCTGACCAGTGATGTAGGTTAGTAAACAAATGTATATCTCTCCCTCTCTCCCCCTTTTTTTTTTTTTTTTCCTTTTTTTTTGGCCTTCGGAGTCGCGCGCCGTAAACTGATGATCTGCTAATCGGGCGCCTGGCGGGCGCCAGGTCGCGTCTGGGTTTGGGGGCCCCCGCCCGACGGCGGCGGCGGGTGCGGGTGTCGGTGTGGGTGGGGCAGAAGGTGTGAGTAAAGCATGGAATCATGGAATCTATCAGCCCGCGTGTCCTCCTCCCCCCCTCCTGCCGTCAGGCTGAATAAGGTCGGGCCGTCCAATCAGGTGGGCGCGTTAGACGGCCCAGGTCTTCTTCTGATGGAAGTAGGCGTCGAACCGGGCCTGGGCGTACTCCTGGAGAGGCGGAGAGGACAGCGGCGTTGGACAGACCTCACAGATATCCCTCTATGGCCCCCCCTCGTCCCCGTCCCAAAGACCCAGAGCGTCCTCCAGACTCACCAGGTACCCAAACTCGATGGTGGACAGTCGGGCCTGGATGATGGACCACAGCCCCCAGAAGAAGTGGGACGCCAGGGAGAACCTGCACCACAACACACGCCGTCACCGCCCGCTCCGCCCCGCCCGCCGCCGCCTCGCTCTGCCGGCGGGTCCCGACCGCTCACCTGTTCACCTCCACGTAGAGCGCCTCCTTCAGTTTAAGCTGGTCCGCCGGGCGCAGGTTGTCGAACCCTGGGTCGGACTCGCGCAGGTAGTTTTGGAGGAAGTGGAGCTGAACGGAGAGCAAACGGGATTTAGGAGAGTCGAGAACCAGGAAGAAGAAATCTCAACCTATTTCCAGAGTAACCAAACATCTACACCAGGGGTCTCCAGGTCCCCCCCAGGGGTCTCCAGGTCCCCCCCAGAGGTCTCCAGGTTCCCCCAGGGGTCTCCAGGTTCCCCCAGGGGTCTCCAGGTCCCCCCCAGGGGTCTCCAGGTCCCCCCCAGGGGTCTCCAGGTCCCCCCCAGAGGTCCGTGAGGCTGCAGGTTCTGGTCCAACCCAGCAGCAGCAGCACCAGACTGGACTCACTTCATCAACTCATCTGAGTCTTCAACAGCTGACTGGTCAAACTGGGTGAGCTGGACTGGTGGGACCAGAACCTGCAGCCTCACGGCCCCTTGGGGGGGACCTGGAGACCCCTGGTGTAGAGTCTGGCTGACGAACGTGTAGAAACGCTCTGTGGGCGGAGCTCCTGGAGCACTTAAGCCCCGCCCAGGCGCTCCTCCAGCGACACCGCCGCGTCAGCCAATCGCTGACAAGTTTGATTTCGCGTTTCAACCCATAGCCGGTCGTCACGCACACTTTTACAACAAACTACAGTAGATTTAAATGCTAATGCTAATGCTACTAAACCCAAACACGTTTGGAAACGGCGGTTTTGGCCTTCGGCCCCTTCAATGCCGATCTCAAAACGACCCCGAGCGGGCTGAGCCGGGATTAAACACTCACTTGCTGGGCCTTTGAAGGGTAGGCTTGTGGATTAACCTTGAAAAAGGGGAACTCCTCGCAGCTGTAGTCGTACATCCACTCGCAGAAATGGTTCCCGATGTCAAACCCCCTGCAGCGAGCGGAAAGAGAGGAGCGGGTGAGCCGAGGACGCCTCGCATTAATCCGTCTGCTTCCTGTTATCACGGGCGGCTGAACCCTCCAGCTCGCGCTCCTCGACTGTTTTAGCCTTATCGCCCTCGGCTTTGTTTGTTCAGGTGAGCGCCAGGTTGTGTTTCTCACGAGGGTTTGCTTTCACGAGACTCCCCGTGAACGTTTGTGTAACGAAACAGGACCTGCAGCAAAACCCCCCCGAAGCGCCGCGTTCTCCAGGTTAAAGGCCCGAACGCAGCCTGGAGCTGGTTTAAGCTTCATCACACACACACACACGCACACGCACACACACACACACACACACACACACACACACACACACACACACACACCTGCTGCCTCAGAAAGCAGCACATGATTGTAACATTCCACACTTGAGGCCGTCAACGTCTTCAAAAAGGAATCCTCCCACGCCTCCGAGAGGACTTGGAGAGTGGAAAAACCCCACACACACGCGCCTTCACGCCCCCTCCCCGTATGTGCATCAGAGCGCGTACGTGCTTCCACACGGCGGCCGCACGCTCGCCTGTTTAACACTGGGGAGCTGTTGGGCGTGTCTCTATTGTGTGGACCGAGCAGCTGTTCTCTGTATGGGTGCTCTCTATACGGGTGTTCTCCATATGGGTGCTCTCTATATGGGTGTTCTCCATATGGGTGCTCTCTATATGGGTGCTCTCCATATGGGTGCTCTCTATATGGGTGCTCTCTATATGGGTGCTCTCTATATGGGTGTTCTCCATATGGGTGCTCTCTATATGGGTGCTCTCTATATGGGTGTTCTCCATATGGATGCTCTCTATATGGGTGCTCTCTATATGGGTGCTCTCTATATGGGTGTTCTCCATATGGGTGCTCTCTATATGGGTGCTCTCTATATGGGTGCTCTCCATATGGGTGCTCTCTATATGGGTGCTCTCTATATGGGTGTTCTCCATATGGGTGCTCTCTATATGGGTGCTCTCTATATGGGTGCTCTCTATATGGGTGTTCTCCATATGGGTGCTCTCCATATGAGTGTTACCTATATGGGTGTTACCTATATGGTTGCTCTCTATATGGGTGCTCTCCATATGGGTGTTCTCCATATGGGTGTTACCTATATGGTTGCTCTCTATATGGGTGTTCTCCATATGGGTGTTCTCCATATGGGTGTTCTCCATATGGGTGTTCTCCATATGAGTGTTCTCCATATGGGTGTTACCTATATGGGTGTTCTCTATATGGGTGTTCTCCATATGGGTGTTCTCCATATGGGTGTTACCTATATGGGTGTTCTCTATATGGGTGTTCTCCATATGGGTGTTCTCCATATGGGTGCTCTCTATATGGGTGCTCTCCATATGGGTGTTCTCCATATGGGTGTTCTCTATATGGGTGCTCTCCATATGGGTGCTCTCCATATGGGTGCTCTCTATATGGGTGTTACCTATATGAGTGTTACCTATATGGGTGGGTGTTACCTATATGGGTGCTCTCCATATGGGTGTTACCTATATGGGTGCTCTCCATATGGGTGTTCTCCATATGGGTGCTCTCTATATGGGTGTTACCTATATGAGTGTTACCTATATGGGTGGGTGTTACCTATATGGGTGCTCTCCATATGTTAATATCAGCTGGTGCACATGCCCAGTGTTCACAGGAGGGTTGACTGGGCTCCCCTCCTCGTCTCCTTCAGCAGGAGCGTCGGGGCTGCGTCTGCGTTCTCTCTGCGCTGCTGAATCACCGTTACATAAGAGCTGCAGCGAGCCTCCGCGGGGGCGGGGCCCATGAAAGATGAATGCTGGGGGGGGGTGATGGAAAACAGATGTCCACTGTCCCCATTTTCTGTGTAGCTCCGAAGGGCGTTGTGTTACAGGATTACAACGCGCTTATCCCCGTTCACTACCGCGCGGGCTGACTGGTGGCTGAAGGTGCGAACCCCCCCCCCCCGTCTGACCCCCCCCCCAACCCCGTCTGACCCCTCACCTGTAGTTGTAGCTGCTGTACTCAAAATCGATGAGCATCAGCTTCTGCTTGTCGGAGCTCTGACAGCCCTCCAGCAGCAGGATGTTCCCTAAAGGACGAGGAACTGGGGTCAGGGACGGAAAGCGAAGGGAGCGCGGTCGAACTGGGGGCGGGGGGGCGCCCGTGGTCTTACCTTCCTGACAGTCGTTATGGCAGAACACCACGGGGGAGTTGGTGGAGTCCAGCAGAAACCTGCAGAAGGGAGAAGGCGTCAGACGTCAGGGGGCGGCGAGGCGGGAGCGGAAACGAGCCCCGAGGCGTAAGAACGGCGCCGTGGTTGAGGACCTCCGCTTTGGTCGCCGAGATGAAGTGACGACACTCGAGTTACGACAAGCAGAAGTTCTGACTCAACGCAGGGATGCACGAACACCAGAGGTGGAACCGTGCCACCGCCGCTTCTGATTCGTAGGCCCCTTCACGGTCCGTGCGCGGTGTTGCGCAACATCCCGTTTGCGTGCTTTCCCCCACGTACGCATCGAAACGCCCGATGGGGAACCTACTTGAGCATCTCCAGCTCCTGAGGCAGGTTGTAGCTGAGCAGGCGGTTGAAGCGTCTCAGGTGGGAGTCCCTGGTGAACTTCAGCCTCACGACTTGGCTCAGGTACCTGCGCAGAAAACATCGAGAAGACATCGGGTCAATCGACCCAGACGGGAGGAACGCGTGGACGCCTGTTTTTGTCTGTGGCTTCTGGTAACCTGAAGATAGCAGACGAGTTCTGATCAATAAGAGCAAAGGCTGAGACGGTCTTCTGGTGGGTCGAGGGGGGCCTGAGGAGATCCTTAAACCTTGAAACGGGCTTTACCCTCCTGAGAGAGTCCTCTCTTGATACACACTCTTAACACGTCTCTATTCAGGACTATTGGACCTGATAAAGACTGAGAATCAGGTTTGAACAATATTGTGAGACCAGTGGTTTGTGGGGACAATGATGTCCACACGCAGGGACAATGATGTCCACATACAGGGACAATGATGTCCACACACAGGGACAATGATGTCCACATGCAGGGACAATGATGTCCACATACAGGGACAATGATGTCCACATACAGGGACAATGATGTCCACACACAGGGACAATGATGTCCACATGCAGGGACAATGATGTCCACATGCAGGGACAATGATGTCCACATGCAGGGACAATGATGTCCACATACAGGGACAATGATGTCCACATGCAGGGACAATGATGTCCACACACAGGGACAATGATGTCCACACACAGGGACAATGATGTCCACATGCAGGGACAATGATGTCCACACACAGGGACAATGATGTCCACACGCAGGGACAATGATGTCCACATACAGGGACAATGATGTCCACACGCAGGGACAATGATGTCCACATGCAGGGACAATGATGTCCACACGCAGGGACAATGATGTCCACACACAGGGACAATGATGTCCACATGCAGGGACAATGATGTCCACATACAGGGACAATGATGTCCACATGCAGGGACAATGATGTCCACATGCAGGGACAATGATGTCCACATGCAGGGACAATGATGTCCACACACAGGGACAATGATGTCCACATGCAGGGACAATGATGTCCACACACAGGGACAATGATGTCCACACACAGGGACAATGATGTCCACATGCAGGGACAATGATGTCCACACACAGGGACAATGATGTCCACACGCAGGGACAATGATGTCCACATACAGGGACAATGATGTCCACACGCAGGGACAATGATGTCCACATGCAGGGACAATGATGTCCACACGCAGGGACAATGATGTCCACACGCAGGGACAATGATGTCCACATGCAGGGACAATGATGTCCACATACAGGGACAATGATGTCCACACACAGGGACAATGATGTCCACACACAGGGACAATGATGTCCACATGCAGGGACAATCAGTCACCATGTGTAATAATATAATGTTTATGGGTCCATGTATGTGGACATTTGGTCCCACACTAAGAAGAATCAGCTTTTATATGACAGGTGACCCAACATCTAATGTCCTCATGTGGACGCCAGGTCTGAGGAGGTCAGACGAGCCCCTCCTCGCCAACGCTACGACCTCGGTTTCGTCATCTCGCCCCATCAACCTGACTTTTCCACTCGCGTGTTTGTGTAGCAGCGGGGCCAACGGGGCGGCACAAGCGCACAAGGCCCAGCTTGTGTTTGTGATGACGGCTCGGCCTGAAGAAACCTGTTAAAGACGCTCATAAAAAAGAGGATTTGAAACCTCAGACTGAAGCGCCGCGGTTGCGTCACCCTTCTCGGGGTCGTTCCAGCGCTCCCGAGGCCTCTGACTAACGGTCACATGTCTGCGGCGGGCCCGCGGCCAAACAACATGTTTACATGTCGCGCCGATCGACCGCCCGACAAAGCGCAACTTTTGCAGCGGCGTTACGCAACCGCGCGCGAGTGGATCGGGGCCAGACCGACGCGTCGCCGACGCGGGTGAACCTCGCTCCTGAAGTGATGACGCAAGACTCTCAGACCACGGAGATCACCATCGCCATCAAAACAGGATCAGCGAGGTCCTGAGAGTTTAAGGGAAGAGACCAAATACGATGGATGGGGGGGGGCGTCCTATTAACGTAATGATTTAGGACATCCAACATCGGGCCTGGGCGGGGGGGGCCCGGGGGGGGCTTACTTCTCCATGGTCCCAAAGAGCCACTTGGGCTCCTTGTTGAAGGGCATCCTCATCCCGTGGAACTTCGCCATCTTCTCGGCGACCTCGGCCGAGATGCTGGGGTCGCTCAGCTCCCACGTGTCCAGCTTACGGCTCTGTCGGGAGAGGGGGGTTCGACTCTGATGAAAACACGCCGCCAGCGGCCGAAACTGTGGCGGGGGCGCCGACTTACGGGGATGTACTGCTCCAGGCGGCCCTGGGGGAAGATCCCGTAGAGTTTGGGTCCGAGCTCGCGCTCTGCCAGGATGGCGAACATTACGCTCTCCAGCACCATGGCCTCCGTCCCCTGGAAACACACACACACGCACACACACCGTCAAGGTCAACACATCTCAGGGGTGCTTCAAGGGGGGGTCAGAGCTGCTGCCCATACGGGAACGGGAAGCCGCATTCATCCCGCGCCCCGGAGTCACGGGGTCGCGGCCCTCCAACGGTTTCAAACGGGTTATTTCTTGTGCCAGCTGGGAATATTTTTGGGGGGGGGCACCATTCCTCGAGGAATGTGGAAAGATACCGACCCGACCTTGAGCCCTCATTTCTATTATCAATAACAGATAAGAGGGGGGGGGGGGGCGCAACAGTCGTTAAAAACACCAAAACAAGAGACGAGCTGGTGGAGCGAAAGGAACAAAAGCAGGTTTTAGAGGTTTGAAGGTCGTCCGGCGCTTGGTGGGAGGGGTCAGCTGACCCGAGGTAGCCTGGGGGCGGGGCAGGGGGGCGGGGCCAAGCAAACAAAGCTCAACTTTACGGGCCGCCTCAGGTAAAACGGGTTCGACGGGGGACTCCGCTGACCCAGCGTGAACTCGCCGACCCTCCTAAAAGCTAAGTTTGGGGCCCAGGGCGCAGGGTCGACGATGGGGGGGGCCACTGGCTCCGAGCGCCATCCTTAACCTGACCTTCTCCAAACGAGAATTCCTGAGGCCTGCCGGAGCAGGTCGGCGAAGGGCAGGATCTCATTCGCGGGTTCCCGTCTGTAAAGCGTTCGGTTCTCTGGCGTTTACTTGGCGGTGGCGGTGGCTGAGGGGGGCGGGCTAAAATGTGGGCGAGGTGAAGCCACATAAATCTGGAGGCTCTTTCTTCAGGCCCAGCGAAGCCTGCTGCAGAGGGAACGCCTGCGGACTGTAAACGCCGGCGGGGAGAATCAGCCGGACAGCAGATTTAAAGTTGTGGGAACACCGGGCCAACAGAGGCCTTGAGAAGCGCCACCCCCCCACCCCCCACCGCGCCCCCACCCCGCCCCAAGGCCAGCCCTCCACCCGGAGCTCAGCGGGGTCTCAAGGTCAGCTGGGAGACCTCCTCTGTGATCCCGGCTCAGCGGCGCTCCCTCCCACCTGCTGATCCCCCTCCAGATGCCTCCAGGCTTGGACTGATTGATCACGGGGGGAGGGGGGAGGGGGGGGGGCACAAACCCCAGTGTTTGCTGTTTCAGCTGCGTCACACCACCTTGGGAGAACGAGCCCGGCCTGTTCCGAGCTCTGCTGCACCTACTTAACAAATAAAACACCTGCAGCCTCCGACGGGGACGAAATTTAGCTTCGCGCATTCGGGAAGTGTCAGGGTTCGGAGAGGTGGGCGCTCCCTCCAGGTAGACGCCGAGGGAGGGAGGGCTCTTCATCGTTTCGGTGCGGGATAGACAAAGGATCCCCGTCTCAGCGAGGCCGGAGACAGAGAGCTCTGTCCTCTGAGCAAACTGCACATTCTGCTACATTCCGAAGGTTTTGTTTTCCGAGGAACCCGAGCCTCCTGGTTATATAAGAGCGGGGCTGCAGAGTGCTGATCGTATGCACTTTCAGCTTCCCCTCTGAGTCGTACACGTTGTCGTACTCGCACCAGGCCCCCCCCGCCCCCCGCCCCCCTCCCCTCAGCGGGTGGCGTCCCGACGCGCTCCAGCATTGTGTGACTTTTAAAGCTGGAACAACATCCTACCCGACCGCCCTGGAAGAGCCGGAGGAAGCTCCGATAAGCCCCAGGACCCTCCTACAGCACTTGTGTAATTTCCCCTGACCCATTTAAAACGCCATCGCGGCCTGATCCGATTCCACGAACCCTCGCTCCGGCCATTAAACATTAACCCAGCCGCAGAACCCGAAGTAAAAAAAAAAAAAAGCGAATCAAGAGGTGGCGGATCACCACCACGGTTTCCTGTTGCTGCAGAGGAAGTTGAAACTTCCTATAGTAAAAAAAAAAAAATCTGAATTCCTCCCGGCTGAGTCAGGGGGCCTCTTTGTCTTTCAGGATGTAAAAGTCGTACGACTCCGAGAGCCGACCTTGGCCCACAGCATTGTTTAGGCCCTGGCAGCTGCGGCGCTAACCTCAATACTTATCTGGCGTGTGCGTCAATAAAGCCTCCGGGAAACGTTTAGTGCATTCCAGGCCGCGTGGAGCGGGAGTGATATGTTTGTGCTATTTAACTGCCAGCAGGGGCTGGAGCGGCTTAAAGAAGTTACGCAACAACATCTTTAAGTAAAAGTTTAACTCTTACGGGTCTTTGTGGGGGGTGGGGGGGGCAGGGTTCATAAAATGATCCAGAAGAAAACCACACGGAGCCTTCGAGCGCAGTATTCGGGGGACTGAGCCGCCCCAGGATTTATTCACCTCTGGAAGACGCTTTTATTTTGAAAAAAAGTGGCGTTCTCCTCCCCGCGTCCGGCCCCGGGGGTCAGCGAAAGCCTGCTCGCCGGACCTGCGGCAGGCGGCGCGAGCTGGACTCTGCCAACGTGGCAGAAAAAAAAAAAAAAGCCGACGCCCCCGCGGTCACATGACCCGAGACTCGTGACTCCACCTCGGCAGGTTAAAGGCTAAAGAGCATGACACACACTTGAGGAATGTTCTAGGTCACCGCGTTCTCGTCCTGATGAACTAAAAACGACGATGCGGCTTCTTTTATTACATTTACACAGATATGAGCACAGAACTGTCCAACCCCCCCCCCAACCCCCCCCGAATGGATTCTACAAGATTCCTAAAGTCTTAAAGGTTTCAGCCTGTTTCTGGGAATCTGTTAAGATGACTGAAACACAACACTGAAGAGATGGACGGGATTAGTGGGGGGGAGGAGGAGGAGAGGGGGAGAGGAAAGAAGGACATAAGAGGAGGAGGAGAGGAGTTAAGAGGAGAGGAAAGAGGAGAGGAGGAGAGGGGGAGATAAGAGGAGAGGAGGAGAGGAGTTAAGGAGAGGAAAGGAGAGGAGAGGGGGAAGAGGGAGGAGGAGAGTATAGCAGAGAAGGAGAGGAGAAGAGAGAGGGGGGGGGAGGAGAGGAGGAGAGGAAATAAGGAGAGGAGGAGGAGGAGATAAGAGGAGGAAAGGAGGAGAGGATGAGGAAGAGGAGGAGAACAGGAGGGGGAGAGGAGAGAAGGATAGGAGAGGAGGAGAGGACATAAGAGGGAAGAAGGAGTTAAGAGGAGTTGAGAGGAGAAGGAGAGGAGGAGTTAAGAGGAGAGGAGAGGAGAGGAGGAGTTAAGGAGGGTTTCAGTATGGTGGGTCTCACCTGGAGGTGGTTCTCCTTGTTGGCGTCTCCAGATCCTCCTTTGTTACAGGACATCTAGAACAGACCAGAAGGGGGAGACGTCTGCGTGAGAACGGGTCGCCCGCCGCCGCCGTCCAGCATCAACGCCTATCCGTGCCCGCCGTCACAACGGGATCAAACGAGGCTCCGGCTCCAGGAGACGCCGGCATATCTGCATCACCGGGAGACGGCGGCGGCGCGTCGAGGCCGTTTAACCATCGCTGGCGCTTTAATTACGTTGGCTCCGAAGGGAGGGAGGGGGGGGGGGGGGGGGGGGGGGGGCTGTGTCGTTACCTTGGTGAAGGGCTCGCTCGCCCGGCCCGCTCAAACATCCCTCGCAATAAAACCTACGCGGTGACGATCGCCCGCGGTCGCCGCGCGTTACGGACTCGACGGAGCTTCTTAAA
Organism: Lagocephalus sceleratus; assembly: GCA_911728415.1. Lineage (NCBI taxonomy): Eukaryota > Metazoa > Chordata > Actinopteri > Tetraodontiformes > Tetraodontidae > Lagocephalus > Lagocephalus sceleratus. The sequence continues at coordinate 332,605 of CAJVRN010000014.1, read as the reverse complement.
AAAATAAATAAATAAAAAAAAAAACGCGCCTACGGACGAACGCGCTCAATTAAACTAACAACGAACGAGCGAGGGCGGAGTCCGTAACCTGGAGCTCCGAGGCCGCCGATCTCGGACCGCCGAGGCCGCGTCAGGGGACAAAAAAAAAAAAAAAAAAAAAAAAAAAGGGTCGTTATCGCCCTCGTCTTCGCCGGCCGCGTCCCCACAAGAGCTGTAAAACTATAAAAAAAAGCCGCCTGTGTTATCGGTGCTCCTGGTTTTTTTCCACCGTTTATGAAAAAAAAAAAAAAAAAAAAGCGAAGCGGTGGTGCGAGGGGTCTCCTGGTCTTGTCAGCAGGGGGTGGAGCTCGCGCACACGCGTGACGCTCGTCGCGCATTAGGCTGAGATTTCAGAGATCTCATACTGTACCGTGTGGTTCGGTGGATTCACGTGGGAACAAGAGTGCCGAAGGCACGCTCCTTTGGGAAGCCTACGGCAAAGAACACATGCATGTACAGCCATGGGGGTACATCACCATGTACAACAATGGCTAACACGCGCACACACACACACACACGCACACACACACACACGCACACATGCACACACACACGCGCGCACACACACGCATGAAGGCATCACTGCACATGCATGCACTAGTACACTAATAAAAACACATGACCTGGACACACACACACAGATTCACTCTCCACACACACACACACACACACACACACACACACACACACGCACACACACACTTCTCTCTACCAGCGATAATTATCTCCTGTCTCTGAGGTACGGTGGCCCAGGAGCCTCAAACCTGTCTCTGCCGTGTCTGAGCATCGAGGGCTTCGTTACACAGACGTAAGCACGGCCCCGCCCTGGGTCTCTGCCTGCCTGCCTGGGTGACCTCCGACCCCCCCCACCCAAGAGTCACCTCTGACAAAGACGCCCACATCACGCATTCTGCTAAGAACGGGCGCGGGGCCCGGCGGTGTGGCCCCCACCTGCAGGATGGCCCCGTACAGCCGCAGCAGCACGCTCCTCGGCTCGTCCCCCACCGTGTCGGTGCTGTCGGGGAGGCTGCACAGGAACAGTTTGTTGCTCAAACCGCCCCTGGAACACACAAGACATCGGTTATCGCCCCGTCATCACCCCCCCCATCACCCCCCATCACCACCCCCCCGAAACAACCACATCAACATTTCTGCATTTTCACTTTTAATCGTATTAAAACTCGTCTGTAAACGTCAAACATTACCATGACTCGGTTTTTTCCGCCTGTCGTCTCCAGTATCGACCCCCCCCCACCCATCACCCCCCCCGTTATCACCCCCCACCCCCCGACACAACCCCATCGACGTTTGTGTATTCTTATTTTTAATCCTCCTGCATTAAAACATTACCGTGACTCGGTTTTTTCCGCCTCTCGTCTCCAGTATCGACCCCCCCACCCACTCACCCCCCCCCCAGAGAACATTTCTAGAATTTTTAGGTGCATTAAACCCTCCCAGCAGCTCGAAGGACGAGTCATCATCCACCTTCGCCGACTCTGCTGCATCCTGGTGACAGTGATCTCTACTATTATGACTGGATTACGACCCCCCCCACACACACACACACACACACACACACACACACACACACACCCCCCCGTCCCATGTGTACCAGTCTTAATCCATCCCCACACATCTCCCCTGTCTGAGCTGACTATCAATGCAACCCTGCTCAAAGCGGAATTGTGCAGCTCCTCCAGACCCCCCCTCCTCCTCCCCCTCCTCCCTCCCCCCTCTCCCTGCTCGATGATAAGCCTGGGCGGTGCCCGGGACCCCCCCTCACCCCCTCACCCCCCTCACCTGATGACCGTGACCTTGAAGTCGTTCTCCCGGAGGCTCTTCCAGCCGCCGTGCAGGAACTCGCGGCAGCGGAGGAACGCCTCCCGCCGGGTCTCCGGGTCCGGCTCGTCGGGGCGGAGCGGCTCCTTGCGGGGGTCGTCGCCGCCGGGGGGCACCTGGAGGACGGCCAGGGCCAGGCTGGGCTGGCCGTTCATGAACTTGGTCTTCATCGTGTCTCTCTCGAGGGGAACAAAGGTGGCGTCGGGGGGCGTCGTCCGTGCGGGTGCTGCGGGGGTCCGTTAGCCAGAGACGACTGACGGCCGCGGGGGGCGGGGCGGCCTATTTATGAGAGGGGGGCGAGGCCACGCCCACCGCCTCCGCGCTGATTGGCTGGCTGCGAGGCGACGGCCGAGCTGGGCTGGTGCCTTCAGGCGGCGTCGGAGAAACGAGTGGTGCTGCGGCGGCGCGGCTTCCCGGCGGCGATGGGGGTGGTTTACGACGACTTGTGGCGTAAATAAAAAAAAGTGGGGCGTTCAGGTTCGGTTTCTGGAAGCCCGGAGGCAAGGGTCACGCCCCGGCGGCGGGCTGATGCCTTGCTCAAGGGAGTTGGACCCGTGGAGTCCGCCTCAAAAGTCGTTCGACGTGTTCAGTTGCATCCACGCAGGCCGATAAGGGGAGATTACCGACGGCCTATCTTCGGATCCCCGATAACATCCTGCAGTAACTCCACGTTTCAGAGCGGGAGCGGAGGGTCGAGTCCCTCAGAAACCACCCCCCCCCCCACACACCCGTGACCTTTTGACCTTTGAGCCCTCAGTCACCGTGTGGCCGAACCAGATGGGCCCAATTGGGCCCGATTGGGCCCCCTGGGGCCGTGCGCCTCCCGGGGCTTGCGTTACTCGCTCGGCTCTCGGGCCGTCAGTCGCGCCCGGTTCCTCCGCTCGGCCTCCAGCAGAAGCCCTCTCCAGCGACCCGCGCTGACGTTCCGAGCCTCGAGGACGCGTTGAAGCAACACCGGGCCGCAGAAACGAGTTTATTTAACCCTCGCTCTGATAAGAGCGGAAGGACGGCATATTTACATATTTGAGAGTCCTCAAACAACCCGCAGACAAAATAAACAAAAACCGAGGCGTGAACCTTTCGACTGTCGTTTTCCTCCTTTTATCAGTTTGCCAAAGAATTCCTTCAAAGGTTTAAACAGTTTTACTGGAATTGGGAGTTTATGTAATACCTAGATTATTCTGATGAGCCGCTGTAAAGAGAATAATAAACAGTCTTTCAAAAGGAGGAGCTTCACAGGGCTGCCAGCACCAAAAACTCCAGCAGGGCGCTTCTGACTCACCCAGGAAATCGAACAGAGTCTAAAGGAGGCGAGATGATGTGGCGTGACCTCAAAGAGGCGTCGTCGCCCCCACGTTGTGGTCAAATTAACACAATTAACACAACAACACAAGGAGAGCGCCGCAGACTGGAGCGGCGCGGCTCCGCCGACGGTGGAAGGACGACACCAGTTGTCACGAATGCCTGGCTGCAGTTGGTGTTGGGAGGGGATTTCTTTTTCCCAGGGGTGCTTCGAGGTTTAGACGCTTTACTTTTCAACTTCAACCAACGAGAGAATCAAATAAAATAAATAAAAGCTGCATTCACATTTAATTTTATGATTCAGTGAACAGAAGAAAGCACTTTTTTACACCAAAAAGTCTTTAAAAAGTCTATACACGTACTTTTTATATTTTCTTTAACTAGAACTTTCTATTTTAAGCATTTTTAGGAATAAACTTTTCTGTTTTAAAGATATAAACCTGTTTTCGGGGGTTAGTCTCCGCCCGCCCGGGTGACGCCGACCGACAAACCGAGCGCGGCGTCGCGCGCCGATGACGCCACAGCCGCTGCGCCGGCATCAACAACAACAGAGCGCCGCCGCTGCTAAAATAAAGAAAAAAAAAAAACACCAAACTTTGTCGATTTTGAGGCTTTTTCGGCTGCTCAAACATGACGAACCGCGACCTCCGGCGGGCCCCGGTCCGGGTCTGACCCCCAAAGCGGGCCGGGCCGTTAAGGCGGGGAGGGCGAGAAGCCGCCGGAAAGGTAGCGACTTTTGTCCCGAAAACGGCTCAAAAGTGAACTTTAAAGCTCCGAAACGGCGCTTCTGCCGCCCTTTGACGCCACACGTGACCGTCAGACGTCAAAAGTGGGAGAACGGGGCGACAAAGGGGCGAGGGGGCGTGGTTAAACACAGGTGTGACAGTGTCCAAATACTTTTTTTTTTTTTGTCCTTCAGATTCACGATGTCGAGGAAACCGCCGACCGTGACGTCACGGGGAGGCCCTCCTGACCCCTGACCCCTTGACCCCCCCCCCACCCACCCCCGAGCCATGCCCCCCAGGAGGAGGGCGCCCTCGCGGCGGCGCCCGGCGGAGGACGTGTTCCCCTTCGAGCTGCTGCCGGTGGAGTGCCGCCTGCACGTGCTGTCGTTCCTGGGCGAGGTGGACAAGTGCAGCTGCGCGCTGGTGTGTCGCAGCTGGAGCCGCCTGGTTCGCTCCTGGAAGCTGTGGCGCGTGGCCGACTACTCCCGCCGCGGCGTCCTGGGCGTGGGCGGCGGCGGGCTGCTGGTGTCCAACCGCGAGTTCGAGAAGTGGCGGTCGTGGGTGCACCACTACACGCACCACCTGATCTCGCGCCGGGCCGGGCTGCTCACGCTCAGGGCCAGCTTCGACCTGGGCGACCGCCGCCACCGCTGGGGCGAGCTGCTGCGGCACCTCCTCGACAACGTGCACTGCCGCGACCTCGGGCGCCTCGACCTCAACTGGACCTTCACGCTGCTCGAGCCGCTGGACGTCAAGGCCGCCCCCAGCTCGCAGAAGGAGACCAAGACCAAGATGGACCAGGTGAGGAGCTCGAAGCTTAGACCAGCGGTCCCCAACCCCCGGGGCGGGGGCCGGCACCGGTCCGTGGGTCAACCGGCACCGGTCCGTGGGTCAACCGGCACCGGTCTGCCCAAGAAATCATTGATTATAACCGTTGTGTTTATTATCTGAGTCTGAACAGTCTTTTATTTTGAAAAACAACCAGATTCTCTTGGTTACATCTCGGCACCAAAAGCATCAAAATAAGTAAAAAACAGACGTGGAAGTTTATTTTGAAGGGGAAAAGGCCCAGATTTAGATTCAGATTTGACATATAAACAACCTACGTGTACCGCCCGCGGGATCCGGCCGGGTTTTCCGATCTACCGGCAGCAGATTTCCACCTGGTAGATCGGAAAACCCGGCCGGATCCCGACCCTTGAGGACCGAACTCTGACACCTGTGGTTTAGAAGATCACACTTTGGATCCGGACTGTTTCCCGATCCGATCTTTTTTCCTCTCCTGGATCGTTTGCCTCGATGATCCGTGCTTTGCTCTTCCTCGCCGTTTTGTTTTTTCTACAAAGCGAAGACGACGGTTATCGTACGACAGATAAACTCTAAAGCAATAAATTCTTTATTTCTTTATTTCTTTAGACTTCTAGAGGAAGAAACAAACTCTTGTGATCATCCCGGTCTCTCCACTCGTCTTAAGCGAACGAGGAACGTCTTCCTCGCAGACGCTGTTTCCCGATGTTCTAGATTGTATCAATTATTTCTCTGGTAGGACGTTCTGCTTATCGTTTGGCCTCGGTCTCCGTTCGTCTTCCAGCTCGTAGAACCGCCACCCGGCCGACATCGACTTTGTTTTTAGTTTCGGGACATCCCGAAAAAAAAAGTGTCTGAAGCATCGGCTTTAATTGGGAGCGTCTCAGATCCACCGGTGAACGTCTGTAGTCGCTCCGGGGTCTTTTGCCTCGCTCTCCCGACACCGGCGGAGGAGAAAGGCTGACCTCGTGACGGTCGGCGCTCGAGAGCGCGCGGCACGTCGCCGCGGAACTCGCCCGCGGTGGGAAAACAAAACAAAAAAAACAGCTGGAGGCAGAAACGCACGAGGAGACAGAAGCTCTGTGTTCCGTTGGGGGTCGCTGACCCGGTCCAGGATCCAACCGGGTTTTCCTTCCTACCCGGTGGACTACTGCTCCATTGGGTAGGAAGGAAAACCCGGCAGGGCCCTGTAGGACCGGGTCGCCGACCCCTGGTCTAAAACCTGTTTTTTTAAAGAAAAGTTGATTTCCGGGGCCACATCTGTGAACACCTGTCCCCCCCCCCAGCTGAACGGCTTCCAGGAGCTGCTGACCAAGCTGAGCCACGACTGCCCGCGCATCTCCCGCATGCGCCTGAACTTCGACTGGTCCGACACCTCGGTCTCGCTGCTCACCCGCTTCCAGCACCTCCGGGTCCTGGAGCTCAAGTCCTTCTGGGTCTTCAAGCTGGTGACCCCCCCGACCCTGCAGGTCCTGACCAAGTCCCTGCCCCAGCTGAAGGCCCTGACGCTGCACATCCTGGTGCCCATGAGGAACCTGGGCGTGTCCTACACCCTGGAGTCCCCGTCCCTGGAGTACCTGGACGTGTCCCCCAGCCGGGGGCTGGTCTTCTCCCACCTGAAGCTGCCCGCCCTGCGGGAGCTGCAGGCCAAGAAGATCGCCCGCAGCATCATCCTGGACCGGCGGACCCGCCTGAGGATCCAGAGCCGCTGGCCGTGCCTCTACCACGTCCTGCGGGAGGGCACGCCGCGGCTGCAGGCGCTCAACAACGAGCGGCTGCTGCCCACCTGGAGGGAGGAGAGCTACCGGGAGCTGTCGGCCATCCTGGAGCAGTCCTGCTACTGCGTCCACCACCTCGACTCCTGGCTCTGGTAGCCCCCCCCCGCGGACCCCCACGCCGCCTCAGACCCGACGCCGAGGGTCCGAGACGCGCTCGGTTGCGCTTCGGACACGCCTCCACAGAACGGAAGCTTTTACTCCGACTGCGCCGCCTCGTCGGAGCGCTCTGAGGTAGTTGTGTCAAATAAACACACACAGAAGGAGCAGAGAGACGCCGCCAGCAGGAAACCTTATCACTTCATAACATGTTTATTTAAATACGCCTTCACGAGGTTTCGGTTTCACCTCACAGACTCATCAAAGTAGTCTTTAAAGTGTGGATTCGTCTGCTTAAAACCTTTTTTTTCTCCCAGTTTCAGTGGTTTAAAAATGAGGGTGCAGTTCCTGTCCTCGCCGGGAGGGGGCGCCGCCTATTGCAAACGCTGCATTAAAGTGTGTTTTTGCTCCAACAGCTGTGTGTGTGTGTGTGTGAGAGAGTGTGTGTGTGAGGTTTGAGTGTGTCTGTGTGTATGTGTGTGTCAGGTGTGAGTGTGTCTATGTGTGTGTATGTATGTGTGTGTAAGGGTTTGACTGTGTGCATGTGTGTGTGTTGAGTGTATGTGAGGTGTGTGTGTGTGAATGTGTGTGCATGAGTGTGTGTGAATGTGTGTGTGAGGTTTGAGTGTGTCTGTGTGTGCGTGTGTGTGTTGAGTGTATGTGAGGTGTGTATGTGTTTGTGTGTGTGTGTGTGTGAGGTTTGAGTGTGTGCGAGCGTGCGTCTGTGTGTGCGCGTGTGTGAGTGTGCGTGAGTGTGTGTGTGTGCGTGCATCTGTGTGTGTGCGCGTGTGTCAGTGAGAGTGTGTGTGTGTGCACGCGTGTGTGAGCGTGCGTGAGAGTGTGTGTGTGCGTGCGTCTGTGTGTGTGAGCGTGCATGAGTGAGAGTGTGTGCGTCTGTGTGTGTGCGCGTGTGTGAGTGAGAGTGTGTGTGCGTGCGTCTGTGTGTGTAAATGTGTGTGTGAGTGTGCGTGAGAGAGAGTGTGTGTGTGTGCTGCTCCCACCTGGCCCTGACAGGTTTCCAGAGGTTCACACACTCTGAGGGTTTCCTATAGCTGCGAGGACGCGGGCAGGTGCGTCCGCGGCGTCGACCTCTGGCGCCTCGGAGGTCAGACGGGACGAGCGCCGCGCGCGTCCCGACCCCTCAACATCTGTTCTTCGTTCGCTCGATCCGCAAAACACAACCGACTTTCGCTGCGAACCGCCTCCGAGGGTCGGGGCTTTCCAGGCGCTTCCTCCGAGTCCCCGCGCCCCCCCCCCGTTCCCTCCCCGTCCCGCCCCTCGCTCCACATGTTTCCTATTTACCGCGGGAGCGTCGCAGTCGCAGGAGGCGTGCGCGCGGTCCCCCTCTGTCCTCCCCCCGGCTGCGGTTTTGAGCGAAGGCCACCGCCACCGGGCTCCGATGGACCGACGGCGGCGGGCGCCTGTGACGTTGCGGCGAGGTCGGGAGAGGAGCGGGAGGATGGGAGCGCTCTGAGGACCTCGGGACTTCACCCAGAGTCGGGAGGAGCGGCGGTAAACCGCCTCCAGATGCTCCTGATTGCTTGAACATGCGCACGCCAGCCTCGTCCCGCCGCCGCTCGCCGCCGCTCCCCCGTGTCGACGCCTGAGCCGCGTTCTGAGAGGAAGGGGGGGGGGTGGCGACGTTCCCGGGAGCGTCCGGATCAGAGACTCCGCCCCGCCGGGACCCTCCGGGGCTTCGGGAAGCGCCCGCCATGCCCCGACCGCCCTTCGCCGTCCTGGCCTTCCTGGCCGTCTGCGCCGTCGCCGGGCTGGTCGCCGTGGTCGCCCTCTTCAAGCACCGCCCCCCCGGCCCCGGGGCCCCCGAGGCCCCGCCCTCGGCGCGCCTCCCGAGGTCGCTGGTCCCCCACAGCTACCGCCTCGTCCTGCGGCTCCACCTGCGGACGCGGCCGCCGTGGGACGCCGACGGCGGCGGCCCCGCCGCCAACCGCACGCCGGCCTTCGACGGCACCGCCGTCGTCCACTTCCGCTGCGTGGAGCGGACCGGGACCGTCTACCTGCACAGCCGGGGCCTGTGGATCAGCGGACCCCCCCAGGTGAGGGACCGCCGCACGGACGTGGCGGTGCGGGTGGCGCAGACGGCGGTGCGCGACGACGGGAGCGACCTCCTGGAGGTGGCGCTGGAGGAGCCGCTGGAGGGCGGCGGCGAGTACAGCCTCAGCCTCCGCTTCTCGGGGAGGATGTCCGACGCGCCCACCGGGCTCTACGTGGGCAGCTACGAGGAGCGCCAGGGCGAGGACGCCGCGGTCAGGTGAGGGGGGGCGAGGACGCCGCGGTCAGGTGAGGGGGGGCGGGAGCCTCGCCGGACCTCGGTCCATCACAGAACGGTTAGGACGCTCACACACAGGTGGGGGGGGTCAAGGTCGTGTGTGTCCTGTGATGGAGCGACGGCCTCTCGACGGCGTCCCCGACTGCTTGGCAGCGAGTCCAGCCTGACCTCTGACCTTTGACCCTGACCTAAACCAAACACTAACCTCAACCTTAAACCAGGTCTGGACCCTCAAACGGTCACGAGGACCGAGGAAATGTCCTCACTTTGATAGGAAAATGCAGGTTTTGGTGCTCAGTACACACACACACTCACACACACACACAAAATCTCACACACAAAATTGCACACACACACTCACTTACACACACACACAAAATCTCACACACACAAAATCTCACACACAAATAAAATCTCACACTCACTCACACACACACAAAATCTCACACACAAATAAAATCTCACACTCACACACACAAAATCTCACTCACAAAATCACACTCACACACACATACTCACACACAGACTTACTCACACGCAAAATTACATACACACACACTCACACCCACAGACTCACACACACAAAAACGCACACACTCATGCAAAATCACACACACACACAAAATTACACACACACACACTCATGAACCTGTGGTATGTGTGTGTGTGTGTGTGTGTCTCATCTCCAGGTATCTCGCTGCCACCCACCTGGAGCCAACGTTGGCCCGGACGGTGTTCCCGTGTTTCGACGAGCCCGACCTGAAGGCCGTGTTCAACGTCACCATCGTCCACAGGCGGGACACGGTCGCTCTGTCCAACGGCCCCTGGAAAGGTGAACGCCGCTCGCGCCGCCGCCGCCGACGCGCCGACCGACCGGAGGAACGCGAATAAGACGGCGTGGCGCTCGCTATCCCGCCGCCTCAGGAACCTCCGTCGAGGGCGACTGGCTGTTCACCACGTTCCACCCGACGCCCAAGATGTCCACGTACCTGCTGGCCTTCACCGTCTCGGAGTTCACGTCGGTACGGTCGACGACGCACGACGACGTGGAGATTCACGTACGTACGGACGCGCCCGTTCGGGGCCCACTCGGGGTCAGGGGTCAAGGTTAGGGGCCTCAGGGGTCAGGGTTAGGGGCCCCAGGGTCAGGGACTTCAGGGTTCAGGGGCCTCAGGGGTCAAGGATTAGGGGCCCCAGGGGTCAGGGGCCTCAGGGGTCAGGGACTTCAGGGGTCAGGGTTAGGGGCTTCAGGAGTCAGGGGCCCCAGGGGTCAAGGATTAGGGGCCCCAGGGGTCAGGGTTAGGGGCTTCAGGGGGCAGGGGCCTCAGGGGTCAAGGATTAGGGGCCCCAGTGTTCAGGGGCCTCAAGGGTCAGGGGCCCCAGGGGTCAGGGTTAAGGGCTCCAGTGTTCAGGCCCTCAGGGGTCAGGGTTAGGGGCCCCAGGGGTCAGGGGTTATAATATCATGTTATAGGCGCTCGTACCGCTTGGTTTAGGAACAGAGTAGGTTGCTTTGTGATCAAAGCCCCTTTGCCTTGATCTTGAGGATCAAGGGCAAAAGTCCCTCCACGCTCCGGGACGTTCCTGGTTGTACCTCTTTGAGCTACTTCGATAACCAATAACCGACGTGGCGATTCCACCCGTACTCATTCGCGCCTTCTTCCGCCCCTCACGCGCAGACGTTCGCTCGACCCGAGGCCACGTCGGCGGGACAGACCCGGTACGCCGCCGACCTGTCGGGAAGAGTCCTCAAGTTCTTTGAAGATTACTTTGGAATCAAATACAAACAGAAGACATTGAGTAAGTGGCCCCCCCTCTCTCCTGATTCAGCCTAAACCAACATCTGTCCTCATAAACATCTGGACATGATTCAGTCCGCTGATGTCTCAGTGGGCGGGGCTTGTTTCAATGTTCTCTTTGATGACTTAAGCTTCTAAATAACGCGTAAACGACCTGACGGACGTCCGTGCGAGCGCTCAGGTGAGTGGAGCGTCTGGCTGCGAGAGCCTCAAACATCTGGTGGGTGTGGGCCGTCAGAGCAGGTCGTGCTGCCACAGCTGGAGTTCGCGGGGATGGAGAACTGGGGCCTGATAACCTACCAGGAGGACGAGCTCCTCTACCAGGACCACAGGACCCCCCAGCTGAGCAAGGCCGACATCTTCATCCTGATCGCGCACGAGATGGCCCACCAGGTGAGACGCCTGAGAACCACCTTCATCACCCTCATCACCATTATTATTAAAATCTTCATCATCATCACTATATCATCATCTTCATCGATATTATTGTCATCATCATCACCATCATCACCACCATCATCACCATCATCACATCATCATCACTATCATCATCTTCATCATCATCACCACCACCATCACCATCATCATCATCACCATCATCATCACCATCATCATCATCATCACCATCATCACCACCATCATCATCACCATCATCACATCATCATCACCATCATCACATCATCATCATCACCATCATCATCACCATCATCACTATCTTCATCACCATCACCACCATCATCACCATCACCATCACCACCATCATCATCATCACCACCATCATCACCATCATCACCATCATCATCATCACCATCATCACCATCATCATCATCACCATCATCACCATCATCACCACCATCATCATCATCACCACCATCATCACCATCATCACCATCATCACCATCACCATCATCACCATCATCATCACCATCATCATCACCATCATCACCATCATCATCATCACCACCATCATCACCATCATCACCATCATCATCATCATCACCATCATCATCATCACCATCATCACCACCACCATCATCATCATCACCACCATCATCACTATCTTCATCACCATCATCACCATCATCACCATCATCATCATCACCATCATCACCATCATCATCACCATCATCATCACCATCATCACCATCATCACCATCACCACCATCATCATCATCACCATCATCATCATCACCATCATCATCACCATCTTCATCTTCATCATTTGCTTTTCTTTTTTTTAACAGTGGTTTGGAAATTTGGTAACGATGAGATGGTGGAACCAGATTTGGCTGAACGAGGGCTTCGCCACGTACATGTCCATCATCGCCATGGATCACGTTGAGCCCACCTTTAAAATGGTACGACTTGGTCACCACCTTCATCATCGTCACCAGCATCTTCATCATCTCGCTTACACTGCCCCCCCCCCCAGTCTGAAACCGTTGTGTTTTCCGAACTCCGCTCGGCGTTGGGGGAGGACGCGAGGGCCTTCTCGCACCCTCTCAACCCCCCGGCGGCCGACATCGAGTCGTACAGCGACATCCAAGGCGTCTTTGATGACATCACCTACAGTAAGGTGGGCGATGGCGATCAGGCCTTTGTGGCTTTTGTTGCCCCCGGCGATTGAAGAGGCCCCCCCCCCGTTGAAGCCGTGTTCGCCGGTTGCTCCGCAGGGGGCGAGCGTGCTGAGGATGCTGGCGGACTACGTGGGAGAAGAGAACTTCCACAAAGGCGTCAAGGTAAGCGCCGACCTCCGACCCGCTCGGGAGGCTTTGGTGGTCAAATGCGACGTACTGCAGATCAAAGGGACGGCGGATCAAAGGAGATCAAAGAGTTGTTTGACGTTTGGAGGTCGTTTGTGGGCAGCAGAGACGCTTTCAACGGCTTATTCAGCTTTGAAGTCTGTCGGACAGCAGCAGAAGGCCGAAGCTTCCAACATCTGTTTGGAAAAGCTTCTGGTATTTTGTGCTGCTTTTCCGCCGCACGCGTCATCGGGGGCCGAGCCAGAACTTTGTTTGTTCGGGATGTTTGGGCGGCGAGCTCCAGCTCCCGAACGTCAACGACCCCGTCGGTTGGGAGGGCCAGAGGGTCGTTGTTTTCAAACTTAATCCAGCTGTTCCCGTCGCCATGGCGTCAGTTTACGCTCCCGCGAAGGCCCGCGCTCCTCCGGGCATCGCACCCAGACGTTCCGAGGAAGAACATCTGGATTCTGTCCGTCGGCGGAGGACCTTAAGGCCGTCGCTCTCTTGTCGTTTCCACTGCCTGGAGCCAGGTTACGCAACGGCGGAGACGTTCTTCCTGCTAGAGAAGATCGTGTTGTCGGGTTAAACTTCCACTTACCGATTTTTACCGACGTAAAAGAGCCACGTAGATCGGATTCGCCGGGGAGGGAGCTCGTAAAGGAAGAGCAGATCTTTGGTTTAAGGGATCGCTTTGATATCCCGATTTCGAGTTCGGATAACGATCGCAATTAAAACGCAAATTTAACGATTAAAAAGGTGTTTTTTTTTGCTTCCAGAGGTACCTGTCAGAGTTCAGCTTCCAAAACCCCGAGCAGAGCAACCTCTGGGACTGCATGCAGGTGAGTCTCTACCTGGTCGCCGTGGCGACGTCGCCGGGTCCGTCACGTGACCCCCGGGGCTGCTCCCGAAGGGCGCCTCGGGTCGGGCGGGCGTGGCGGCGCTGATGGAGCCCTGGACCAACCAGAGCGGCTTTCCCCTGATCACCATCGACACGTCCACGGGGGAGATCAGCCAGACGCCCTTCCTGCTCAACGACTCGCTGGCGTCCGAGTGCGTGCCGCCGCCGCCGCGTTATCGACGACCCTCGTGTGTGTGTGTGTGTGTGTGACGCACGTGTGTGTGTGTGTCCTCAGTGCCTGGTGGCGCGTCCCCGTCAGGGTCATGTTGGGGTCGTCCGACCCCGTTTTGATCGAGCTGACCTCCAGGGCCGCAGGTGAGGTTCCGCCATCGGCCGCCGACGCCCGCCGACGCCCGCTTGACGCCCGTCTTCGCCGCAGAGACGCGGAGCGAGCTGGTGTCCCGGGGGGGGGAGTGGATCCTGGCCAACGTCAACCTCACCGGGTACTACAGGGTCAACTACGACCCGGAGAACTGGGCGCGGCTCCTGATCCAGCTGGAGATGGAACCAAGGGTGAGGAGCGGGAACGTCGCCCTCCCTCCGGTTTTCCCCGAATTTACAGGGCCGAGGTCGCCACGGCAACGGCCCCAAGTTGGAGGGTGGGGGGGGGGGTTGTGAACTGCGCGCGGCAACACACGCCAAAGGGTTTCAACGGCAGGAGGGAGCGTTTGCCTCCCCCAAACCCCCCCCTTCCCGGACAGCTCCGTGGAGGAAATCCAGGGAACGCCGCCGAATTTCAGGGAATTTCTCTTCAGGCTGACCACAACTACGAAAGTGTTGAAATGTTTAGAGCTTCACACACGCACACACTTTCTTGTTTTTGTGACTTTGCTGTAAAAACGTGTCTTGCTCTATTTCCATGGTGACGGTGAACCGCGGCCATCCCCACCACCTGCGCCTCGTCCCCCCCGTCCCCCCCCTCAGCGGATCCCCGTCCTCAACCGAGGACAGATCATCGACGACGCCTTCAACCTGGCCAGGTACTGACGCGCTCCTCGCCCGGCGGTCCGACGCGCGCTCACGCGTGTTTTCAGGGCGAGGGTCGTGGACGTGACGCTGGCCCTGGACTCCACCGTCTTCCTCGGCGGCGAGACCGAGTACCTCCCCTGGGAGGCGGCCGCGGGGCACCTCCGGCGCCTCGCCGCCGCGCTCAGGAGCACCGAGGCCCACGCCCCCCTGCAGGCGTACCTGAGGAGGCTGGTGGAGCGCCTGTACGACCACTTCAGCGGCTACACCGACGAGTCTGCGGTCCCCACGGAGCTGTCCTCGCAGTAAGACCCCCTACCCCCCCCGGTGGTTAATTCAGAGCATGTGTCCCTGGCTCGGGCTGAGGAATGTTACTGACGCATCTTCCTGCACGTCCGACCTCACGAAATATGAACCTTAAAGAGGAATACAGCACTGATGGTACTACTAGTGTTATCATAGTAGTAATAGTCAGGGTCCCCAGGCTTCACTCATCACCTCCACACACCCTCCTTCCTGCGACTAACATCTGGTTTTGAGAGGAAATGCAGCTGATTTCGTGAATAATAACCAGTTTTTCTTGGCTTAGAAGCGTAAAAGTGCATCCGTGTGAGAAGGAAATTAAGAAATAAGCTGTGTTTATGGAATAAAGGGGTCCCTCGCCTGAAGGCTCCAGAGTACGGGACAGCCGCGGGGGGACCTTCTCGACCCCAGCGAGGGTTGATTTCGCCTTCTCTTTTTAACATGGAACCGTGGTGTCATCCGAAGGCACGCCCAGTTCATCGCCGTGGAGATGGCGTGCTCCAACGGGCTCCCCCGGTGCTTGGCCATGGCGTCGAAGAAGTTCGGCGAATGGATGAGCAGCGACACAAACCGGTAACAACCATAAATATCTGCCTGATGTAGCGTCTACTTCCTTCAAAAGAGGGGGAGGTGCACTCGCTTTAAAAGCTCTCCTTATATTTTGCTGCTGAACCAGTGACGTCGTGAAGGTAAGAAAGTTTTATTCTCAGTGGATGTCGTTGGAGCCTTTTTAAATTTGTACACGTTTATTGTGTGTAAAAAAGCATGAGCTAAATATATTTTGTATATTGTATATTTTTTATTCAGTCAAATTCACGTTTATATATTGTTAAAGCTTCATTAATTAAAATCTTTTCTATTACGAGCTCCAGAATCCGGTCCGGGGTTCTGATCCTGCCGGGTTTTCTGACCTACCAGGTGGAAATCTGTGGTAGATCAGAAAACCTGGGCCGGAGTATAGCATACCGGACCTTTAAATCTATTGTATTTAAATGTCAAGTAGATGGATTTTAGTTAGTAATTATGGTTTTATGATGATGATTTTAGTTATTAATCACGGCCAGGCTGGTGTGTTATGAGCAAACGTCCCCTGAACCGTTTTGATTTTGTTGGGTTTTTTTTGGAATATTGTGATGAGGAAAGGTCCCGATTGAGGAAAAATAACTCCTGCTCTTGTGTCCAAGCATCCATCCTAACTTGCGGTCGAATATCTACTGTCACGCTGTGGCTGCCGGCGGGCAGGAAGAATGGGACTTCGTCTGGGACAAGCTCCAGAACAACGACAGCTTCCTGGACAAGGACCAGCTCTTCAGAGCTCTGTCCTGCACCACCAAGGTCTCGCTGCTCAACCGGTGAGGGGGCAGAACCGGGAGGGGGTTCTGTCACACACACACACACAAACACACACACTCGGTAACTGGTAACTCGGTAGCTGGTCTCAGGTTTGGATCTCGTGTTGGCCGTCCCTGTCTGGCAGATATCTGGAGTGGGTTCTGGGCGGCGAGAAGCTGGAGGTGGACGTTGTTCTCTTGGTCCTCAGTAGGTTGGCTGGGAACGTGGTGGGGAGCCCGCTGGCCTGGAACTTCATCAGGGAACACTGGGAACGCTTCAGCGAGAGGTAGGCTGCACTGGGGACACTGTCGCATCCCGAAATGTGCTTCCAACCTCCCGGGAATCCACCAGGGACGGTTTTTGGGGCGAAGGGGTGGAGCTCACAACCCGGCTGAGGGACTGCTGACCCCTGACCCAGTGACTCTGTTTCCCTCACACACACACACACACGCACAGAGTGACGTTCGCGCTCTGAGATGCTCTTATGCAACAACGTTTCACAACTCCAGTCGCTCCACCACGAACCAGGAGCAGCCAGAAGACTCCAGTTCCCCGCACGATGTCGGTGCGAAGGTCACCTCACTTAATCCCAGTTTATCGTCCACTTGACATCATAAACCCGGCAGTGATTGCGCTGTTATCAGGAGCACGATATGAATTTATCGACGTTTAAATAAACAGGAGCGAGTGGGTCTAATTGAAGTGGCGCTTGTGCTCCTGTTTGGTTCCTCGATGTCTAAGTGAAACGTCAGTGAGGAGGGTTTGAGCACAGCGGGGCTCCAGGCCGCAGGTTCTGGTCCAACCCAGCAGCAGCAGCACCAGACTGGACTCACTTCATCAACTCATCTGAGTCTTCAACAGCTGACTGGTCAAACTGGGTGAGCTGGACTGGTGGGACCAGAACCTGCAGCCACACGGCCCTCTGGGGGGAGGGTGGAGACCCCTGGGTTAGAGGCACATTTACAGCCTCGGGCAGTTTAATGAACATTGAATTAGTTGTTGAAACATTTAGAGCAGGGGTGTCGGAGTTCAGTCCTCAAGAGCTGGGACCCAGCCAGGCTTTTCAATCTACCAGGTGGAAATCGGAAAACCTGGCCGTTGAGGACCGAACTCCAACACCTGTGATTTAGACCAGCGGTCCCCAACCCAACCCCCAGGGCGTGGACCAGTACTGGTCCGTGGGTCAACTGGTACCGGGCCGCCAAGAAATAACTTATTTCCGTTGTGTTTATTATCTGAGTCTGAACAAGCTTTTATTTTGAAAAACAACCGGATTCTCTCGGTTCCATCTCGGTCACTTGAGCACGAAAAGCATCAAAAAAGTAAAAAACAGACGTGGAAGTTTATTTTGAAGGGGAAAAGGCCCAGATTTAGATTTAGATTTAGATATAAACAACCTATATGTACCCCCCCCGTCCGTGATGATACAAAGGGGGGCCGCTGCTTTAGAGGGTGGGGAGGCGCTCTGGATCCAGATGTGTGGACCAGAGGCCTGAGAAAGGTCACATCTGTCGCGTGGGTTCGGCTTCTTTAGTTCTGAATCTCGTCTGAACCGAAGCCGCCAACGTCCCGTCTGCTCTGCTCCCAGAGACCCCGAGGGCCTGATCCTCAACCTGGTCATCAGGATGTCCCTCCACCCCGAGGTGGAAGAGGTAACCCGGCGACGGCGGCGCCCCGCGGAGGCGCCTCGGCCCCGGCGGCGCTGACGTGTGTGTGTGTGTGTGTGTGTGTGTGTGTGTGTCCAGCTGGAGCGCCTGGCGACGGAGAAGAACCTGACCTCCTCCAGGATGATAAGCCAGGCCATCCAGCAGGCGCGCCTCAGCGTGCGCTGGATCACCGAGCGCCAACACGACGTCCTGGACTGGCTGGAGCGGCAGAACAGGAAGTCGCCCCTGACCTGACCTCCTGGCGCACGCCGCCGCCTTCACGCTTTCTCCCTTTCTAAAGAGTTACTGTCACTTCTCCGGCTCTTTCTTTTGTTTAAATCTCTGTATGTGACGTAATCCACCTCCATGTTCCACATAAACGTCTGCAGCATTCCTCGGCGGCTCAGATTACGAGAAATTACCTCCCGGGAACGCCGAGGTCGGCCCCAGGAACGCCGAACTGCTGCAATAAACACGGCGAAAACCTCGGCGGCGCTCATTTAGCGGGGCTCTTAAAACGAGGGCGATTAATCATTGACCGCCCCGCGGCGGGGGTCTGGCTAAAAATTAATTCGCGGGCGACGAGCGGAAAAAACGCGGCGCGGCGGCTGGAATCTTCCACGCCGCTCCGGACGAGACGCTCCAGACGCAAAACGGACGGAAACAGCGACGCCAGCGGAAAAAAGAATCTAAAATAAACCGATGAAAGGGGTTAACGGCGCCCCCCGGGGGCGTTTACGAGGGGGCGAAGACGGGCGAAGACGGGCGAAGACGGGCAAGGGGAACCTGAAGGAGGGTCCGATCACAGGCGCCGTGTTGGGGGGAAGATCAACGAGGACGGAGACCATCGGGAAAACCCGAGAGGAGAGATTACGGGGCAGGTCAGGCCCGGTTGGAGCAGAACCACCGGACCTGGGCGGGACACCTCCAGGTCAGATGGGCTGGACCACGAACGGAGACGGGACTCGAGGAGGAGGAGGAGGAGCTTTTAATGGAGCACAGAGCCCTCTGTGTTTGGTACCTGGGGTCAGAACCGGGTCAGGACCGAGGCGGTCCGGACGCACGGGGATCCGGTTTCATCCCCGGGTCGGCTCCGCCCGTCGAGGCTCTCGGTTCCGTCCCCGCAGCGTCCCCGGGTCCGGTTTCAGCTGGTCCAGGGGCCTCCCGCCGCGTGGGAAAGCGGTCCTCAGTCGTCCTTGAGGGGAAACAGAGACGTGGTCACGACCTCCGGGTCACGCCCTCCGGGTCACGCCGGGGTCGGGATCTCCCGCCGGAGCTCCGAACGCGCTCCGGTTCCGACGGGCAGAACCACGGGGTTCCACGAGGAAAGAAAGCGGTCCCTGGAGGTCGTCGGGTCACTCACCCACTCGTCCTCCCCCGCTCCCTCCCCCTCTCCTCCGGGCCCCCGACCGCCGGCCCCGCCCGCTTTGTTCGCCATGATCTTGTCCGTCCACGACGCTCCGGCCTGTTCGTCGCCGGCGAAGTTGCACTTGGTCACCGTCCCGCCGTCGATCTTGGCCAGGGAGGCTGGGGGCAGATGTTTACAGGTGTTAGATCCCCGCGGGGGGGGGGGCGTTCCGAGGCGGGAAAAACCCGGGAAGAACCAAACGACCTCCCGAAACCGGAACCAGAACCTCCCCCGCCGAGACCGAAACCAGAACCTTGGCGCCGACCGCGCAGGTCGTGACGGGCGAGTACGAAGAACCCGGGACTCCTGGGGGGAACGCTCCGGTACGGAACCACCGGGCGACTTTCCCGAGGTCGAGAGAGGCTCGGATTCGGGTCGGGTCGTTCCTACTGAAGCTACCGAGAGGCCGGAAAAACGAAGTTCCGGGTCGGGTTCCGTTGGTGGTCGGGGGGGACTCACACACGAAGGGGCCGTTCCCTCTGGTCTTCAGACGGACCTCCTGCCCCTCCTCCAGCTCCGTCCGCTCCATCTCCGACTCCGGGAGCCAGAAGGCCCAGGTCCCGGCGGGCCGGTGCCGGTCCGTGATCCCCACCAGCTCGGGCTTGTTGACCAGCGCCGACAGCTGGTCCTCGGAGAGGCGGTCGGACTTCCCCTTGGCCTCCACCCCTGCGGGCCGACAGCACGACACAGTCGGTTCTGCAGGAGGTCGCGAGGCCCGCCAGCGCCCAACGACCCGTGACCTTTGACCCCGGGGGGGACGTCCCCGGAAGGGCGGCGCTCACTCACTGTAGGACGACATGAGGAAGCCGGTGTTGACCTTCCTGGTGTCGCCGAAGTTGGGCTCGATCTCGCCGCCACCGGCGTCGAACCTCCGGCGATGGACGCGCGAGGGCCGGACGTAGAGCACGTAGAAGCGCGCCTGCGGACGACAGCGCCGTCAGCCCCGCGGCCTCCGCGACCCCCCCTCCGCCCCCCGCCCTCGGCCACCGAACCTTCTGATTTTGGTCATCGCTGATCACGTGTCGGGAGACGTCTTCCAGCCGTCCTTCCAGCAGGACGCCCTCGCCGCTGAGGAGGACACGGACACAGAAGAAGGCCCAAATGTGATTATTTAAACTCTTTAACGGCGTCAGGTACCCGATATCAGCCGACACAAGGTGCTAATCTGTTAAGAGTATTTAAATAAAACCTTAATCCTCCTCTGTGGGGTTAAAAATAGGCAGAAAACGAAAGAAAAAGGCTGAATTTCATCAGCAAAACCCGATAAAGCACGCTGCTGCAGTTACAGGGTGTGTCCGGCAGGGGGCGCCGTTCGGCCTCGGCCGGTTACTTTACGAGGATTCCAAACGGGAATTAATAAAAAAAATGTGGGAATTTACGGTCGGGATTTACGAAGTTTAAGGAAAAGCGGGACCGACTTTGAGCCCGAAACGAGGAGCTTTGAGGAAAGTGCGGACCAGAACCGGAGCCCGACGGCCCGTACCTGTGGTAGCGGGACGGGGTCCAAACTCCGCCGAACCTCTCGTTGTGAACACTTTTGTTCTGCAGCGACGAGTTGTTGTAAATGCGGCTCATTTCGGGGAAAACTGCCTTGTTTCGTTATTCCCGGACTTCCTGATTCCTCCGTGGATGAGGGGCGCTTCTTTCCGGGGCGGGACGTCCCGGCGGGGCGGCGACAACGTTCAGAAAGACTCTTTTTGACCTCTTTCCTTCAAACGACCGAAAAAGATGAAAGAACATCTGAAATATGAAAAATGAGTGAGTGGATCAATATGTATGTCCTGATGAAGATGAAGATGATGAAGATGATACTGATGAAGATGGTGATGATGATGATGATGATGGTGATGGTGATGATGATGATGAAGATGATGATGATGATGGTGATGGTGATGATGATGATGATGGTGGTGATGGTGATGATGATGGTGATGATGATGATGGTGATGATGATGATGATGATGATGATGATGATGATGGTGATGATGATGATGATGATGATGATGATGATGATGGTGATGATGAAGATGGTGATGTTGGTGATGATGATGATGGTGATGATGATGATGGTGATGGTGATGATGATGATGATGGTGATGATGATGATGATGATGATGGTGATGATGATGATGGTGATTATGGTGATGATGATGATGATGATGGTGATGATGATGGTGATGATGATGGTGATGATGATGATGGTGATGATGATGATGTGAGGGTGATGAGAAGGATGATGATGATGGTGAGGATGATGATGATGATGATGATGGCGGTGATGATGATGTGAGGATGATGATGGTGATGATGATGATTGTGATGAGGATGATGATGAGGGTGAGGATGATGATGATGATGATGGTGATGATGATGATGGTGATGATGATGGTGATGATGATGGTGATGATGATGATGATGGTGATGATGATGATGTGAGGGTGATGAGAAGGATGATGATGGTGAGGATAATGATGATGATGATGGCGGTGATGATGATGTGAGGATGATGATGGTGATGATGATGATGATGATGATCGTGATGAGGATGATGATGGTGAGGATGATGATGATGATGATGGTGATGATGATGATGATGATGATGATCGTGATGAGGATGATGGTGATGATGATGGTGATGATGATGGTGATGATGATGATGGTGATGATGATGGTGATGATGATGATGGTGATGAGGATGATGGTGATGATGATGATGATGGTGATGATGATGATGATGATGATGGTGATGATGAAGATGGTGATGTTAGTGATGATGATGATGGTGAAGATGATGGTGATGATGATGATGAAGATGATAGTGATGATGATGATGGTGATGGTGATGATGATGATGGTGATGATGATGATGATGATGATGATGATGATGATGATGGTGATGATGGTGATGATGATGATGGTGATGATGATGATGATGATGAAGGTGATGAGGATGAAGGTGATGATGATGATGGTGATGATGATGATGATGATGATGGTGATGATGAAAGTGATGAGGATGATGATGATGATGGTGATGATGATGGTGATGATGGTGATGGTGATGATGATGATGATGGTGATGATGATGGTGATGATGATGGTGATGATGATGGTGATGATGATGATGGTGATGAAGATGATGGTGATGATGATGGTGATGATGATGATGGTGATGATGATGGTGATGATGATGGTGATGGTGATGATGATGATGGTGATGATGATGATGATGGTGATGATGATGGTGATGGTGATGATGATGATGATGGTGATGATGATGGTGATGATGATGATGATGGTGATGATGATGGTGATGATGATGATGATGATGATGGTGATGATGGTGATGATGATGGTGATGGTGATGATGATGATGATGGTGATGATGATGGTGATGATGATGATGATGATGATGATGATGATGGTGATGATGATGATGATGGTGATGATGATGATGTGAGGGTGATGAGAAGGATGATGATGGTGAGGATAATGATGATGATGATGATGGCGGTGATGATGATGTGAGGATGATGATGGTGATGATGATGATGATGATGATCGTGATGAGGATGATGATGATGGTGAGGATGATGATGATGATGATGGTGATGATGATGATGATGATGATGATGATCGTGATGAGGATGATGGTGATGATGATGGTGATGATGATGGTGATGATGATGATGGTGATGATGATGGTGATGATGATGATGGTGATGAGGATGATGGTGATGATGATGATGATGGTGATGATGATGATGATGATGATGATGGTGATGATGAAGATGGTGATGTTAGTGATGATGATGATGGTGAAGATGATGGTGATGATGATGATGAAGATGATAGTGATGATGATGATGGTGATGGTGATGATGATGATGGTGATGATGATGATGATGATGATGATGATGATGATGATGGTGATGATGGTGATGATGATGATGATGGTGATGATGATGATGATGATGAAGGTGATGAGGATGAAGGTGATGATGATGATGGTGATGATGATGATGATGATGATGGTGATGATGAAAGTGATGAGGATGATGATGATGGTGATGATGATGGTGATGGTGATGATGATGATGATGGTGATGATGATGGTGATGATGATGGTGATGATGATGGTGATGATGATGATCGTGATGAAGATGATGGTGATGATGATGGTGATGATGATGATGGTGATGATGATGGTGATGATGATGGTGATGGTGATGATGATGATGGTGATGATGATGATGGTGATGATGATGGTGATGGTGATGATGATGATGATGATGATGATGGTGATGGTGATGATGATGATGATGATCGTGATGAGGATGATGGTGATGATGATGGTGATGATGATGGTGATGATGATCGTGATGAGGATGATGGTAGTGATGATGGTGATGATGATGGTGATGATGGTGATGGTGATGATGGTGATGATGATGATGGTGATGATGATGGTGATGATGGTGATGGTGATGATGGTGATGATGATGATGGTGATGATGATATGATGGTGATGATGATGATGAAGATGTGTAACTCTTCCTCCTCTGGCCTCGTAGTGACCTCACGATCCCGGACTGCAGCGCCACCTCGTGTTCGCAGAGGGACACTACAGCCATCAGCTGGTCTTCCTACTCGCCTTCTGTAAGTGTTTTAACACTTTTGTTATTTCATAAAACATTTAACAGTCATAACAGAGAAACGGTCAATGGGTTTGAAGCCTCTTAAAGATTTCTATAGATTTTTACAGCATGATCTACACACACCTGTTACTTTAAATCTTCATATCTGTGTTGGTGTTTTTTTAATTCCCGTTCTGAATTTCATCTTAATACCCCCGTGCACAATTTGATTTGTGGATGTCTTCGTGGGGCGTGAACTGGTTAATTCAAACGGTTAGTTCGGTTAGTTAAGAATGAAGTGACCGCTGAGGGGAAACGCGTGAAACAGCGCCCTCTAGCGGCCACATAGAGTATCACACCCGTAGTGGTTTGGGCGCTACCACTGAAAGTGAACGTGAACTGTAACAAGTCGATTTAAAGCCTGTGTTCTTGTAACAAGTATCGATCACCCAGTGCAACCAGTCCACGTTTCCCTGTCGTATATGCCCGTATAAGGGATTTTGATAACATCCGGGATTCGAGCAGTCCTCGTTAGTATAGTGGACAGTATCTCCGCCTGTCACGCGGAAGACCGGGGTTCGATTCCCCGACGGGGAGTTCATCCTTTTAAAGAAGAACGAGTCTGTTTCAGTTTTAAGCGTTCTTTTATTTTCACGTCATCTTATACGGGGGTATACTCAGCATCTTCGATGTCTTAAATAGTTTTATTTCTGCAATGATGAGGACTCTGACTGATGGGAACAAACGTCTGTGAGATGCAAACGGACACAGATTTTAGGAGTAGAAATCAAAGGCACTTAACTTACACCACCTCCATAAAATAGCTTTCTCTTCTTTTTACAAATATTTACAGTCTTCTAAAAACATGAAGGGAGGACGACGGGCAAAACAAATGGAAACAGGAGTGAACTAACAGAGCACGGAAGTGTAACACGTGTGATTAAAAAAAAAAACGTAACCCAACAACATACGAAGAAAAACGGCTAATAATTCTAAGAGAATCAGTCAAAGTCGTGTTTTGGAAAGCCGATGCCCCTGTCAGGAACAGAACATCGAAACGTTCCGAGATCAGAGGAATGGAACGGAGAGAGAACCTCGCCCATGATTGACCGTCACCTCGCCGACCACCGACGCGTCCCGAGCGTCTAACAGGTCACGTGACTGCTGGTGGCGCAACATTATCGGGTGGCTTTGCTCCGGTTTTCGGGGGGGCCGCGACCGGTAAACATGATGTTTTTAACCTTCAGCTTCGATCTGCAACCTCTTCTTCTGGATCGCAACGCGGTCGGCGTTACCACGGCAACAAATGATAACCCCCCCTTTTTTTTTTTCTTTCCTTTTTTTAAGAAAACTTTCCAGGAAAAAAAAAAAAACGATACTTCGAATATAACTACAACTAAACTATTGCTGGAGGATTGCTATTATTGTTAGAACGTTACGTCAGGAGAAACTGGTTTGGATCAGCCCTGCTAGGAAGAGTAACGACAGGAAGAGTGTGTGTGTGTGTGTGTGTGTGTGTGTGTGTGTGTGTGCGTGTGTGTTAGTGGGAGGAGCTCCGGTCGTTGGCGACGTCCTGCAGGCGGCGCAGCAGGGCGGAATGGCTGTCGGGGCAGATCCTCTTGGCGGACATCTCCTCCTCCAGGGGGATGCTCCGCTTCCGGGTGGGGGACTCCCCGGTCCGGATCATGCTGTTGATCTCCTGGAGGCGCTGGTGGCGTCGTTGGGGGGGGGTCAGAGGACACAGGTCAGAGCTCAGGCCCGAGCGGATGGCCTCGTTTCGCGGTCACTCACGTTGGGGGGGCTGCTGCAGATGTAGTAGTAGATCTTGTCGCGGGGGGTGGAGGCGGAGGGGGAGGGGCCCGTCTTGTGGGGCGAGATGTAGATGGAGTGTTTGCTGGACAGGAGCATCCGACGAGGCGAGCCTGTCCGCAGGGTGGGGTACGGGCAGAGGGGGGGAGTCCACCTGCACACACACACACACACACACACACACACACGCGTGGTTGTCAGCGCGTGATGGTGCGATCCAGGTAAACGGGGGTGGGGGGGCGCACCGCTGCAGCCTGAGAGCTGACGGAGTATCGGAGAGCGAAGCTCCTCATCTGCTTGACGTAGACGCTGTTGTAGAAGTGGATCAGGTCCCCCCGCTCCTCCTGTCCCTCGGCCTCGCCCCCGGGGGGGGAGGACGAGGTCAAGGCCTTGACGGAGGTGCCGGTGGGGGTGGAGGGGGCGCTTCCAGGCTGGGAGGTGGGCAGCGTGCTGCTGGAGCGGACAGGGACCGGGCTGATGTCTCCGTGAGCTGGGGGGGGGGGGGTCACACGCATCAAAAACATCAGGCTTGAATTTAAAACCGGTCTCTAAAGTCGGTTTTACCTAAGTCCTGGTTTGGTGTCAGCAGCTGAGTCACTTCTGGGGGCGTCGCTGGGGCCCGATGGGTGTTTCCTCCTCCCCGAGATCAACACACACCTGTACACCTGAAACACACCACCTTTATTCCACTTGCGTGTGTCCTTAGGGGAACCCGACCCCTGACCCTGAACCGGTGTAATACACCGATCCGCCGACAGGGGGCGTGCTGGAGACGGGGAGGAGGTTCGAAAACCCTCGATTAAACCCGGAGGGTTTAATTCCCCTTAAATTTGATCTCACAGGGAAACGCGCTTGGATGGCGATGATGCCACCATAGCTGAGACTTTGTGTGAGTCCTGGTCTTACGTTGCTGCCGGCCTGAGGCTGAGTACGGTAGCACTTCATGATGTTCTGGAAGGATCGGTCTTCTTTGGTCACCTGCCAGCAAAAAAACAAACAAACAAACAAACTCTCGTTCGCCTCAACGGATTAAAACAGCCGCTGTCCGCGCGCACACGCACCTTCGACATGATGTACACCGCGCACATCAGGAGCTGGTCCAGGTGTCGGTCCATCATCAGGTCGGTGCAGTGGACCAGCGAATGCTCGAAGCACGTCCAGATCTTCCTCCTCAGCTCCGCGCCGATGTCCAGCTTGGCGCACAGGTCCCTGAGGCGCACGCTGGCCAGGTGGTACAGCTGCGGGGGCGGGGGGGGGGGGCGTTAGGCGGGGCGGGGCGGGCCTCGGGAGAACGCGACGGCGGCGGGCTCTGACCTTCCTGAAGAAGAGCGACAGCGAGCCTTTCCTCAGGGGGCTGGCGGGCTTGGCGGCGGGCTTGGCGACGGCCGGTTGGACGGCGAGCGTCCCCGTCAGGGCCTGAGCAGGCAGCGTGTGCAGCGTGGCCCCGCCCTGCCCGGACACGCTCACCTGGAGCGGGATCAGCGTGATCCCTCCGCTCTCGTTGGCGATACCTGCGCACGGAGGGGGGGACACACGCGGTGAGTCGGGCGTCGGGGGGGGGGGTGCTCGTGACGACTGCGCCCCACCCTGCATGGGGATGGTGAGGGTCTGCCCGTTGTCCGCCGTCATGGTGGCGGCCCCCACCGTGACCACGCTCTGTCGGGGCGCGATGGTGGCGAGGACGCTGGGCTGCTCGGCCTTGGCCAGAGCGCCCGCCGTCGGGCTGGCGCCCTTGGCCGCGGCGCCCGGCTGGCCCTCCTGTTGGTCCGCGAAGAGGCGTCGGCGGAAGGGGCCGACGGGCGGCGAGCTGTAGCGGTCCAGGAGGGTGGTGGGTGAGGGGGACATGCCTGGGGGGAGAGCAGAGGCGGGTGAGGGGGTGAGGGGGCGTTCAGGGACCCCAGAAGGGAGACTTTGTACCTTTGAGGGTGCTGCTGGTGCTGAGGGTCTGTCCCTGGTTGACCGGGGTGATGGGAAGGTCGCCCGAGCTGCTGTCGTTCTCTTCCAGATACTGAGGAGGCATCACCTGACACACACACACACACACACACACACACACACAGGTCATAAACCACACAGGAACCAGATGAGCGTGATGGTCTGGATGGGGATCTGATTTTACTGTTTACTGCTGATCGATGCTCTTATTGTGAAAGAGACACAGGAAACGAGGGGTTAACGCTGCCTCGAGGGGTCACTAAGTGGTGACGCTCTCCTGACTGACGCCTGTGCTCGGGGGGCTTCCCCACACACTCTGTGAGAGCGGTTCCGTAGCGCGTTGGTGTTTGTGGTGAGGTCCGAACCTGCTTGCAGGCGGGGACGGGGTCCTTGGCCCCGCGGAGCCGCTCCCACAGGGGGGAGTCGCCGGTCCAGGCCAGACTCTCCAGGACCTGCTCCTCCACCTGGTTCAGGTGCTTCACCACCTCCCGAAACAGACCCTGCTCCGACCGCACCAGCACCTCGATCACCTGCACACACACACACACACACACACACACCTCAGTTAGAGAGACACGTCTATACACACACACACCTCAGTTAGAGAGACACGTCTATACACACACACACACACCTCAGTTAGAGAGACACGTCTATACACACACACACACACACCTCAGTTAGAGAGACACACGTGTATACACACACTCACACACACACTCACACACACGCGCACACACCTCAGTTACAGAGACACGTCTATACACACACACACTTCAGTTAGACACACGTCTACACGCACACACACTCAAACACACACACGCGTGTACACACCTCAGTTCCAGAGACACGTCTATACACACACACACCCCACACACACCTCAGTTACAGAGACACGTCTATACACACACACACCTCAGTTAGAGAGACACACGTGTATATACACACACACATCTCAGTTAGAGAGACACATGTCTATACACACACACTCACACACACACACACACACACACTCACACACACACGCACGCACACACACACACACACACACGCACACACACAACCTTGTAGAAGTGGTAGGCGGGCAGCTGGAAGATGCTGATCAGGTTGGGGAAGTCTCCCGGAGGTCTGTAGGAGAAGACGACGATCTCCAGACAGCAGACGAGCAGAGAGCGATGGAACACGTCCTGCTCCAGGATGCACTGGGAACGACACCTTCGCTCAAACCCGGCTCGCCCCAAACCCGGCGAAACGGGCGCCCGGCGCTCACCGACAAGTCGGCGTTCCCCAGAATCATCTTCTCCCTCTCGATGATGGACTCCAGGATCCGGTAGTACAGCGCCTCCGCCAGGTGGAAGTACTTGGTCGCCATTTCTGGGGGGCGGAGGATTCGCTGAGGCGGAGGGCCGAGCGCGCGCGGGGGGGCTTGGGGGGGCGCACCTACCTTTGCCCATGCCCCCGCCCTCCGCACCGCCGCCCTCGAAGTGCCGAGAGAAGATCTGGAACATGTCGCGCAGGCGCCCGGCGATGGTGCCGCTGGGGTCCCTGGCGCACGCCCTGCGAGACATCAGTCAGAGGCCGTCAGGGGGGGGGGGGGGCGAGGCGACGCGCCTCCGACGCCGCGCAGCACCTGAGGGTCTCCGACAGCTTGGCGCTCGGGCCCTGCTGGGTCCCCGACAGCAGCGTGTGCAGGCGCCCCACGCTGTTCATGGCGGTGGAGATGGGCGACGTCACCGCGTTCTCCTGGATGTACTTCCTCCCCGTCAGGGGGGTGGAGACCTTCAGGGCCGAGGCCTGGGGGGGCAGAGAGGGTTTGAGTGGGGGGGCGCGAGGGCACGGCGGCGAAGGGGCGGGGCCTCACGGTCAGGCTGGCGTGGAGCCTGCTGGCGGCGCTGTTCTGGTTCTCCAGCCCCTCGCACAGGCACGGCCCGGGGGTGCCGATCTCCTCGGTGGCCCCCTCCCCGGTGAAGATCCTCTCGTCCAGGCTGCCCGTGGCCAGAATGTGCTCCTCGTACATCCGGCTGAGGGACAGGCTGAAAGACGGGGGGGCGTGAACGGGCGAGGAGGGGGTGGGGGGGGGGGGGGGGGGCACGGGAGGTAGGAGGCACTCACAAGCTGTCTCCAAAGTTCATGGGATCCAGGAAGCCCGTCAGACTGTCCTCTTTCCCTCTGAGGATCTGTGTGGGAGTGTGGAGAAACCTCAGCAGGTCCCAGGCAAATAAGGGACAAAGACTGGTCTCCAAAATAAAAGCATTATGTCTGCTTCAGGAGGAACTCCCCGGGGACTGATGCTCGACCTTTGACCCGAGGGGGGTTAACACCAGGAGCGGCAGGTCTCACCCTCTTGTGGAAAAGCTTCTTGATGAACGGCTTCCAGAAGTGCTCCTTCACCCCTTTGGCTTCCAGCACCAGGCCGTCGTGGAGCTCGCACAGCTGCTCCACGAAGCAGTGGGGGCCCGGGCACGGCCTGTAGTCCTTGCTGCTGAAGTCCTCCGGCAGTCCTGAGACACACACACACACACACACACACACACTCAGGTCAGACACCACACAGGAACCAGCGGAGCGTGATGGTCTGGATCACTAACGGAGATGTGATTTTACTGTTTACTGCCGACGCTCTTATTGTGAAAGACACACAGGAAACGAGGGGTTAACTCTGCGTCGAAGGGTCACTAAGTGGTGACGCTGTCGTGACTGAAGCCTGAGCTCGGGGGGCTTCACTCGAGGTTCGCGCCGTTGGACGTAACAAAGGGACGTGCAGGAGGGAGAGCGAGGGCGTTTCCTGTGTGGGGGGGCGCTGCGCCGCGCGGCCCGAGCCGGCGTCGCTCCCCACGCCGAGCCTGGCGGAGCGCTTCCTGCCGCGCCGTAAAAGCCGGAGGCGCAGGAAACAGCAGGTGAGAGCAGGAAGCGCGCCTCGCCCCGATACGCCGGGGAGCCCCACGGCTCAAGTTCAGCGAGGGCAGACGTTGGCGTTTATCCTGCCGCTTGATTTAGGGCCCCGCGGCGATAAGCAGGTTTCCGAAACGCCATCGCCGCTTTGACTTTACGGCGCTCCCCGACGCGTCTCGTAACCGCACGGCTGAGTTGAACTTGAGTAGGGCCCCTCTGAAGGTCCACGATCACGGGGTTCCGACGCCACGTCACGACAAAAGGCGTTAAAAGTGATAAACAGAATAAGAGGAGCGAGCATCAGGAGCCCTGGTGCTACTGTGTCTCGTGTGTTTAATGTGGAATAAGAGCTGTTATTTCACATGGACTCACAGCACACACACACACACACACACACACACACCTCAGTTAGAGAGACACACGTCTATACACACACACCTCAGTTAGAGAGACACACGTCTATACACACACACCTCAGTTAGAGAGACACATGCTTATACACATAATGTTGAATAAGAGCTGGTTATTTCACATGTACTCACATCGCACACACACACAAACCTCAGTTAGAGACACACATGTATACACACCCACACCTCAGTTAGAGAGAAACACGTCTACACACACACACCTCAGTTAGAGAGACACACATGTATACACACACACACCTCAGTTAGAGAGACACACGTGTATATACACACACACACCTCAGTTAGAGAAACACACGTGTATATACACACACACACCTCAGTTAGAGAGACACACGTCTACACACACACATACCTCAGTTAGAGAGACACACGTGTATACACACACACACCACAGTTAGAGACACACATGTATACACACACACCACAGTTAGAGAGACACACGTCTACACACACACATACCTCAGTTAGAGAGACACACGTGTATACACACACACCACAGTTAGAGACACACGTGTA
The DNA here is from genome assembly GCA_911728415.1 of Lagocephalus sceleratus. Classification (NCBI taxonomy): domain Eukaryota; kingdom Metazoa; phylum Chordata; class Actinopteri; order Tetraodontiformes; family Tetraodontidae; genus Lagocephalus; species Lagocephalus sceleratus. The sequence goes on along the minus strand of CAJVRN010000014.1, from coordinate 301,421 downwards.
TACACACACACCACAGAGAGACACACGTCTACACACGCACACACCTCAGTTAGAGAGACACACGTGTATACACACACACCACAGTTAGAGACACACGTGTATACACACACACCACAGAGAGAAACACGTCTACACACACACACACCTCAGTTAGAGAGACACATACTTATACACATAATGTCGAATAAGAGCTGGTTATTTCACATGTACTCACATCACACACACACACACAGACGCACACACACACTCTCTCTCTCTCACACACACACACACACACACACAACAGTTTAGTGTGCAAATGTGGATGTTTTAATGTAACTCCGGTGTACCTACGATGGTGTGGAGGTGTCACATGACCCCACATCGGCGTGTTTTGGTGTGTTTACCTGAACCACACGGCTGAGTTGAACTTGAGTCGTGATCGGGGGTTTGGCGCCCTCACCTTTAAAGCCCGGGTTGAGCAGCTCCTTCCTGGCGCCGCAGAGCAGAGCGTTGGTGAAGACCAGGTCGAGCGCGCACAGCAGCAGGTGGTACGAGTTCACCAGGTCGTCGCTGATCATCGGGAAGTTCCCTGAACACGGACGAGAGACGCGCTTTAGCTCGACGTCCCCCCGGGCCCTGGTGGGGGAGGGCGATAGTTGCCTTTGGCGTGGACGAACAGGACCCAGCAGAAGTTGAAGACCTCGCTGATGGTGCAGGGGTGACGTCTGGGGGGACCAAAGACGGGATTCGTACGACGCAACCCTCAAACGGACGCGCGTCTTCGCCGGCGTGAGGTCAGAGGACGGGGCGGGGGAGGGGGGGTCTCACCTCTGTTTGCGGCTGCGGTGAACCCGCGGAGGCTCCTCCGACGGCGCCTTGAAGATGGACCTGAAGATGGGCACGTACTTCTTGAAGATGACGGCGGAGACCGTGAAGTTCCTCTCCAGCTTGCTGGTGCTCTGGCGGAACTCCTGCGGCAGGCCGGCCATGTCCTGCCACTTCTTCATCTTGTTGAAGAACTCTATGAGGCTGAGAGCACACACCGTCACCACCGCCCGCCCTCACACCTTCAGCGCGCACAGGTGAACAGCCACCAGGTCCAAACGTGACACGAGACTGGCCTTTCTGCTTGAGTCACGGTCTTAAACAACCCATGAGGACTTTGTTTAGTGTCTCATTATCGCCACTTAAACGTCATTAAGTCATAATTACACAATTGCCTAATCATTTTCAAAGTAAAAGCACACGTTTCAGGGTTGTAAACAACAGAGACGTGCTTTAAAATAACCAGATGTAAAAGTGGAGGAGCAGGAAATACCAGGCCCACAGGGGACAGCACAGGTGAATAACGGTCACACAGGGCACAGCACAGGTGAATAACGGTCACACAGGGCACAGCACAGGTGAATAACAGGCCACAGGGCACAGCACAGGTGAATAACAAGACGACGGGGGACAGCACAGGTGAATAACAGGCCACAGGGCACAGCACAGGTGAATAACAGGCCACAGGGCACAGCACAGGTGAATAACGGTCACACAGGGGACAGCACAGGTGAATAACAGTCAGACAGGGCACAGCACAGGTGAATAACAAGACGACGGGGGACAGCACAGGTGAATAACAAGGCGACAGGGGACAGTACAGGTGAATAACGGTTACATAGGGGACAGCACAGGTGAATAATGGTCACAGAGGGCACAGCACAGGTGAATAACAGGCCACAGGGCACAGCACAGGTGAATAACAGTAGGACAGGGGACAGCACAGGTGAACAGCAAGCACACTGAGGAAACCACAGATGAATAACAGTCAGACAGGGCACAGCACAGGTGAATAACAAGACGACAGGGGATAGCACAGGTGAATAACAGTCAGATAGGGGACAACACAGGTGAATAACAGTCAGATAGGGGACAACACAGGTGAATAACAGTCAGACAGGGTACAGCACAGGTGAACAACGGTCAGACAGGGGATAGCACAGGTGAATAACAGTCAGACAGGGGATAGCACAGGTGAATAACAGTCAGACAGGGGATAGCACAGGTGAATAACAGTCAGACAGGGGACAGCACAGGTGAATAACAGTCAGACAGGGGACAGCACAGGTGGATAACAGTCAGACAGGGCACAGCACAGGTGAATAACAGGCCACAGGGCACAGCACAGGTGAATAACAGTAGGACAGGGGACAGCACAGGTGAACAGCAAGCACACTGAGGAAACCACAGATGAATAACAGTCAGACAGGGCACAGCACAGGTGAATAACAAGACGACAGGGGATAGCACAGGTGAATAACAGTCAGACAGGGGATAGCACAGGTGAATAACAGTCAGACAGGGGATAGCACAGGTGAATAACAGTCAGACAGGGGACAGCACAGGTGAATAACAGTCAGACAGGGGACAGCACAGGTGGATAACAGTCAGACAGGGCACAGCACAGGTGAATAACAGTCACCTCATCTCTGAGCAGCGCAGGATCCTGGTCAGGGAGACGTAATTCCCCTCCGAGGTGCCCTTTCCCACCGTGGGCACGGACGACCTGCAGGCCACGTACAGGGCGCAGGCCAGCCAGTGCAGCTCGCTGCCCTGCAGGAGGGAGGAGGAGGGTTAGAGTTCATTCAGGATCGACCTCAGAGGTCATCTGGGGACCTTACACAGACGTGCAGGACGGAGGGAACAGGCACAGGGACGCGAAGCCGTTAAAACCTACACGATAACCACATGTAAAGAGAGTCTAACGCTACCTTTTAAATCACGTTGGGACCAGGAGCCTTGTTATTACTGTGTCTTATGTGTTTAATGTTGAATAAGAGCTGCTTATTTCACATGGATTCACATCACACACACACTCACACACACACCCACGCACACACAGACGCACACACACAACAGTTTAGTGTGCAAATGTGGATGTTTTTTAACGTATTCCGGTGCGCCTACGATGGTGTGGATGTGCCATATGACTCCACATCGGTGCGTTTCGGTGTCTTTAAATGAACATTACCGTCCCCCAGCTCCAGGCTCCCACCAACCCCGCTAAAGCCCAGGCTCCAGCCCCCCCAAACGGAGCCGAGGCGGCGGGGGGGGGGTGTATTTATTTACCTCCAGGGTGAAGATCCTGCTGATGTTCTCGTAGGTCCTCCACGCCTCGCCGGCCGCCTCCTCGTCCATGTTTAAAGCCCGACACAGCTCCTCGAACCCGGCTCGGGCTCGCTGCAAACACTCCTCCTCGTCCGTCATCCTTGTGGGGGGGGGGGTGTTTCGGGGAGACGGGCCGAAGAAAAGGCGGTTCCCCGGGGGCCGGTGCCGGTCCAAACGGTGTCGTTAGCGCGTTATTATCGCGACGGTCGTGCCTATTTAAATGCCCTCTGAGTGACGGGCGGAGCTGCGCTGCGCCGGCGGCGTAGCGGGCGGCGCCGCGCGCGGAGCGGCCCGTCGGTTTGTGCGTAGCGCGGCTTCCAGAATCCCGATTGCGTCGCGTTCGGCACCAGCCCACTAAACCAGCGTACGTGCGCGTGAGTGGGCGGGACCTCCGTCCGTGCGAACACGGCTACTTCCGGTTAGCTCGGATGCTAACGGTAGCGCCTGACTAATGACTTAAACGCACCAAATCCCGTTTTAACACAACATTTACTCGAAAATGGAGCAACCGCGGCTTCACAAAGAACCACAGTGTTTTAATTTAGCTCCCAATGGTTTAAACCGGCCTGTGTGTTTTTTGCACGTCAGTCGAAGTCGGGACTCGTTAAAACGTTTAAAATGACCATAATCTTCGATAAAAGTGGTGTTTTTCTAAAATATATATGCGACTAAGCTTTTCAGTTCATCAGTGGACCAACCTTTACGAGGAATGGCCATCACGGGACTTAAAAATAATTGGTTTGGTTTGTTGATGTGTGTGTGTGTATTTTAGGCACATAAAATCTATATTTATTAGATAAAACATTTAAAATGTGGATCTGAACCGTGAATAAGTGGCTCAGCAAACCTTGAGAGGTGGCTCACGGCGTCTGTGCACTGTTGGGACACGTGTACGAGGCTTTTACTTAATGAAAACAAAGACGTTTTGTAGGTTTTGAACTAGACATCATGAACAATAACAGCCAGCCGAGTTTATCTGAGGACAGAAAATCAGCTCGACGACGCCTCAGAAACAAACGTTGGAGTGTCGAAACACGGCTGCAGGAAATGAAAACGCTCAAACACGACCTCGAGACATTTGTCCTTTAATCCGGGACGATGTTACCCAAGTCTACCTCATCCGTCGTCCACCACGTCCGACGCACGTTCAATGACCTTCACAAACATCAACGTTTCCATTCCTCTTTTATTCAACGTTTATTCAACTTTTATTCAATGTTTATTCAACTTTTATTCAATGTTTATTTATTCTCCTCAAGCAGGAGATCCGACGACTCGTATTAAAGATGTTTGGCATGTAGTGCACGTTCAGCCGGGCCCGCCGCGCTGATGTCGGGAACAGGCGTCTCCAGACGCTCGCGTGTAAACAAAAAGTCGTTAAAAAGTCTTTAAGAAAACGCCGAAACGCTGAGCGGAACGCGTCCGTCAGCGCTGCAGCAAGGCGAGGAGGTTGTAGGCGATGGTCTTCCTGACGACCTCGGCGGGGCAGAAGGCGTCGCCCCCGTAGGGCTCCGGGTCCGGCTGCTTCAGGGCGCCGGAGCAGGGGAGCGTTCCCGAGTTCCACTCGGGCAGGAAGCCGTCGCCGCGGCGTTCGCAGACGTTGTGCAGGACGCAGCAGGCCACCACCACCTGGGACATGTTGGAGGCGTCCACGTCGTTCCTCCTCAGCAGGCACCGCCAGCGGCCCTTCAGGCGCGCGAAGGCCGTGTCCACGGTGGAGCGGGCGGAGGCGAGGGCGTGGGAGAAGCGGCGCTGCTCGGGCGAGAGCTGCTCGTCTGGGCCGTAGCCCTTCATCAGCCACGGCTTCAGCGGGAGGGACGCGTCGCCAACGAGATAGACGGGGATCTCCACGCCCTCCACCAGCACGGACTTCTGGGGGGGAAGAAAAGTGAACTGTGACCCCCGGTGTCTTCATCATCACCATCATCATCACCATCATCATCACCATCATCATCATCATCACCTTCATCATCACCATCACCATCATCATCATCATCATCATCACCATCATCATCATCATCATCATCACCATCATCAGCATCATCATCACCATCATCATCATCACCATCATCATCATCACCATCATCTTCATCACCATCATCATCATCATCACCATCATCACCATCATCATCACCATCATCATCACCATCATCATCACCATCATCATCATCATCACCTTCATCATCATCATCACCACCATCACCATCACCATCATCATCATCATCACCATCATCATCATCATCATCATCACCATCATCATCATCACATCATCATCACCATCATCAGCATCATCATCACCATCATCATCATCACCATCATCATCATCACCATCATCTTCATCACCATCATCATCATCATCACCATCATCACCATCATCATCACCATCATCATCACCATCATCATCACCATCATCATCATCATCACCATCACCATCATCACCATCATCACCATCATCATCATCATCCTTATCACTTTCATCATCACCATCATCATCATCATCATCACCATCATCATCATCATCACCATCATCACCATCATCACCATCATCATCATCACCATCATCAGCATCATCATCACCATCATCATCATCACCATCATCATCATCACCATCATCTTCATCACCATCATCATCATCATCACCATCATCACCATCATCATCACCATCATCATCACCATCATCATCACCATCATCATCATCATCACCTTCATCATCATCATCACCACCATCACCATCACCATCATCATCATCACCATCATCTTCATCACCATCATCATCATCATCACCATCATCACCATCATCATCACCATCATCATCACCATCATCATCACCATCATCATCATCATCACCATCACCATCATCACCATCATCACCATCATCATCATCATCCTTATCACTTTCATCATCACCATCATCATCATCATCATCACCATCATCATCATCATCACCATCATCACCATCATCACCATCATCATCATCACCATCATCAGCATCATCATCACCATCATCATCATCACCATCATCATCATCACCATCATCTTCATCACCATCATCATCATCATCACCATCATCACCATCATCATCACCATCATCATCACCATCATCATCACCATCATCATCATCATCATCATCACCATCATCACATCATCATCACCACCACCATCATCATCATCATCACCATCACCATCATCACATCATCACCATCATCACTATCTTCATCATCATCATCATCATCACCATCATCACCATCATCACCATCATCATCATCATCATCATCACCTTCATCATCATCATCCTCATCACCTTCATCATCATCATCACCATCATCATCAGCACCTTCATCATCAGCACCATCATCATCATCATCCTCAGACGTCTTTCCCGCCCTCTCACCTCTTTGGGGAACAGGTGACCGTCGGCCCGGCCCTCTGCCCTCAGGTGGAGGTCGGAGCGTGAGAGCACCGAGGCGCTGCTGGTGCCTCCAGGCCAGCCGGCGTACACGTCTGTGAACCTGGGACACGGAGACCAGGGGTCACCAACCCGGTCCCTCAAGGCCAGAATCCAGCCCGGGTTTTACGTCCCACCAGGACCGCTTCCACCAGGAAAACAGGGATCCAGGTGAAAGCAGGCGGGAGGAAGGAAAACCCGGCTGGACTCTGGGCTTGATGGACCGGGCTGAAGACAGCTGCTCTAAACAGCAGGCAGCAGAAGGTCTTAAATCACATTATACGATTTATTCCTGTTTATGATGAGTCTGTAAAAGTGTCTTCAGCCTGACACGTCCAAGCTTTGAATAATGTGATGATTCCACCTTCTGCTCACCAGACTGTTCTCTTCTCTATCTTAATGCTTATTGACTGAACATCTGTCCATTCTAATCCAGATGTTCATCGTTGTTTCTTCTCACTCTAGTTAAGAGAACTCAGTGCTTTTGGGCCAAACTGGGTTTTCCTTCCCACCAGGTAGACCCAGGTGGACTACTGCTCTACCTGGTGGGACAGAAAACCCGGCTGGACCTCCTGGACCGGGTTGAAGACAGCTGTTCTAAACACGAGGCAGCAGAGGCCGTTGAACCAGATGTTGTGATTTATCATTGGTTGTTATGAGTCTCTAACTATGATTGACTATATGATTAACTATGATGAGTTCACCAGACTGTCCTCTACCTCTATCTTCACGGCTGCTGACTGAACATCTGTCCATTCTGTCCTGGCTATCCAGATGTTCATATAGCTCCCTGTACTTGAGAGAACCCAGTCCTTTGAGACCCGGCCAGGTTTTTCTGTCCCACCAGGTGGACCCAGGTGAACTAGCGCTGGACCTGGTGGGACAGAAAACCCGGCTGGTCTTCACGGACCGGGTTGAAGACAGCTGTTCTAAACCCGAGGAAGCAGAGGCAGTTGAACCAGATGTTGTGATTCCTGTTTATGATGAGTCTGTAAAAGTGTCTTCAGCCTGACACGTCCAAGCTTTGACTAATGTGATGATTCCACCTTCTGCTCACCAGACTGTTCTCTTCTCTATCTTAATGCTTATTGACTGAACATCTGTCCATTCTAATCCAGATGTTCATAGTTGTTTTATTTATTGTTTTATTCTCTATCTCACCAGTTGGTGACCGAACATCTGTCCATTCTAATCCAGATGTTCATAGTTGTTTTATTTATTGTTTTATTCTCTATCTCACCTGTTGGTGACCGAACATCTGTCCATTCTGTCCTGGTTTTCCAGATGTTCATAGCTCCCTGTACTCAAGAGAACCCAGTCCCGCGAGGCCCAGCCGGGTTTTCCGTCCCACCAGGTGGAGCAGCGGTTCACCTGGGTCGACCTGGCGGGGCACAAAACCCGGCTGGGCCCCTCCGGACCGGACCGGGCCGGCGACCGGACCTCACCGAGCGTCGTGGTCGACGACGGCCTGCAGGATGACGGAGTGCCACCCGCCCCGGTTCAGGTAGTCGCCGGGCCGGTCCCGGGGCAGCGCCGAGGGCGAGACGGGGATGTGCGTGGCGCCCATGGCCCCCGCGCACCGCGGGCACCGGCGCTCGGCGAAGGCGGCCAGCGCCGCGTCCAGCCTCCGGCCGGCGGGCAGCGCCACGAAGCGGCGGTGCAGCCGCCCGAGCACGGCGGCGGTCACCTGGCGCACCACGTTGCACACGGTGGCCACGCCCACGCCGAACAGCGCCGCCACGCCGCGGTACTCCCCGGCGCGCCCGAACCACCACAGGGCGATGGCGAGGCGGCGGCGGGGCTCGATGGGCGCCCGGAAGTTGGTGGTGCGGCGGCGGATGAGCGGCCCCACCCGGGCCAGCAGGTAGTCGAAGGTGGCGCGCGTCACGCGGAACGCCGCCTTCCACGCGTCGTCGTCGAAGCGCTGCGCGGCGGCCCAGAAGCCGCGGCGGGGGTCGAGGAGGCGGCGGCGGTGGCGGCGGCGCACCCAGACGCGGCGGCGGCCGCGCGCGGCGAGGCTGAGCGCCGCCGCCACCGACGACAGCACGAAGGCCGCGCGGCGCCGCAGGTAGCGTCGCACGCGGCGCGCGCGCGACGCCGCCTCCAGAGCGCGGCGCCGCCGCAGCGCGGCCGCCTGGAGGCGCCACAGCTCCCGCAGCCGCTCGACGGCCCCGGGGGGGGGCGGCGGCGGGGCGAGGAGGCCCAGAGCCGCCGGGACCAAGGCGGCCCCGAGCGCCTCCATTTTGTCGCGCGGGTAAACAGGGCGCGCCTTGATGACGCGTGCGGCGCGGGGCTGCCGCGCGCGGTGACGCAGGCGGCCGGACGACCACGTGACCCGGGCGGTTTGAAGTGAGGCTGGTTGAAGCGCGCTGGCGATATCAGCACACGAGGGGTTAATTTAATTTAATTGAAGCTCCTTCTGCCCGTCAGGAAGGTGTTTATTTGTTTACGGGTTGAACGTAACTTGTGTCTTAACGTGTGTTGAGAAGATCAAAGAGGAGGTTTGGAGATGAAAGAGGACGCGAAGGTAGTTGGGGGGAGACAGGGTTGGATGGAGTCAACCAGCCCAGATGTGTGGTGACCCCTGAAGGGAGAAGCCAAAAGCACGTGTGTGTTTCTGTGTGAGTACCGCTGCTACACACACGCCCCCTTTGTGGGGTTCATAAGGTACTACCCCCCCCCAGAGGTCTCCAGGTCCCCCCAGAGGTCTCCGCCCCCAGAGGTCTCCAGGTCCCCCAGAGGTCTCCAGGTCCCCCAGAGGTCTCCAGGTCCCCCCAGAGGTCTCCAGGTCCCCCCAGAGGTCTCCAGATCCCCCCCAGAGGTCTCAGGTCCCCCCAGAGGTCTCCGGCCCCCAGAGGTCTCCAGGTCCCCCCAGAGGTCTCCAGATCCCCCCAGAGGTCTCCAGGTCCCCCCAGAGGTCTCCAGGTCCCCCCCAGAGGTCTCCAGGTCCCCCCAGAGGTCTCCAGATCCCCCCCAGAGGTCTCCAGGTCCCCCCAGAGGTCTCCAGATCCCCCCAGAGGTCTCCAGGTCCCCCCAGAGGTCTCCAGGTCCCCCCAGGGGTCTCCAGGTCCCCCCCAGAGGTCTCCAGGACCCCCCCAGGGGTCTCCAGGTCCCCCCCAGGGGGCCGTGAGGCTGCAGGTTCTGGTCCAACCCAGCAGCAGCAGCACCAGACTGGACTCACTTCATCAACTCATCTGAGTCTTCAACAGCTGACTGGTCAAACTGGGTGAGCTGGACTGGTGGGACCAGAACCTGCAGCCTCATGGCCCCTTGGGGGGGACCTGGAGACCCCTGGGGGGCCCTGGAGACCCCTGGGTTAGACTATACAGTCCGCCGTGGTGGATGAGGGACCTTCCCGTCATAGCTCCAGCGGAGCGGTGGGAGCAGGAGTCGCCCGCTGGGTGAGCTTCACCCCTCGGGCTCACTGGGGGGGGGGGCAGCCAGCAAATGGCACCATCTGTGGCCCTGCAGCAGCAGCAGGAGCTCCGTTCTCACCTCCACGCCTCACCTGAAGCTCCGCCCCCTTTCATTGGGCCTTTTTAGACCCCCACGTCCTTCACCGGCCTCCAAATAAGCTTTCATTAACGAAAAGGAGCACATTAAAGTTAATGTGGACCAGTAACAGGCTCCTGTTCACCACCACATGCAGGTGCTCTTCCGATGAGCGACAGCAGGTGGCGCTGCAGGCACAAAAACAACAACAACAACAACAGCCGCTAAAAAAAACGTCATCCTGCAAGTCAAAACTAAACACTTCAGTCAAAGTTCCAGTTTGATGACATTTAGTCTCATACAAAAAAAAGCCAGACTTTTAAATCCATCTTTGTTTGTATTGATGATGATAAAATATAAATCTAAATAATAATAATAATTTTAATACACAACTGTTGTCTAGATTATTAAAGAACTTACATTACGTCAGGAATATTTCTAAATACACGCTTGATACATGATATTCAATGTTTAAATGTTTATTGAACAGTTTGTAAAAGTTTCACGTGTGCAGAAAAATTCAGTATTATGATTCAACGTTTCTGTGACTGGTTTGACTGGGACGCCTGAACGCACCAACGCTCAGGTACATTAACGGTCTCAACCTGTGGTTTCAGGGGAGACGAAAATAAATACATTTGCTTTCACTTTAAGGTGAAATCTCTGGTGAAATAATAAATAATCAAAAGTGTGTGGCGCGCTTAATTTGAGGTGTCACCTAGCAGCAATAACAACGTTTAAGAAATCCATAATTCATGTCCCCGAATATAAATAAGCACATAAAAGAGAGGCAGCTATGGACGCGTTAATAAAGACAAGAATGGAAAAAGAATTAGCATAATCCAACAAAACCAATAAACAGAGCGCGCAGAGGAGAAGACGTTACACATTAGTCACGAGGCCTCTTTTCAGAGCTTTAAAAGCGAAAACGGGGCTGAAAAATCAGAATATAAAAATCTAAAAGGTGTCAGCATAAAAATACCTTTGAAAAAAACCCAAAATAAAACAACTTGTGGTTTTAAAACCGACGGTCCTCAGGGGGTTCAAATAAAAAATAAAGAACCCCAACGGAGCAGCAAAGTTCACGTTTGTGCTGCAGCAGACGGTTCCCAGCAGGCGACCTTTAACCTCTGTCTGCCTGAGGACCCCCCCCCCCACACTGGTTGGGTCCCAGTGGCCGCAGGGGCAGCCTCGCTGGGGACGCTGGTGTATTTTGAGGGACGGTGGGGGGGGGGGCAGAGGAGCGGCGTCGGGCCCCCGGCTGCAGCGGGAACACAGCTGGATGCACAAACACGAGGGGGGTGAGGGGGGGTTAAGGGAGGTGTGGGGGGGGTTAAGGGGGGTGTGGGGGGGCAGAAGTGAGGTGAAAAGTTGGTTGAGTGTTTTAAGGTGACTTCAGAGGAGCTGTATAAGAGTGTGTTTAATCCGGCCGCTGCATTCATTCAGTTTAAAGTGTAACGAGGTCCCACAGCTTACCTCTGACGTCCTGCAGGACGAGCAGCTCCGGCGGGATCGAGACACTTTTTCTTTTCCAGATTCGGTTCGGAGCCCGTTTCTCTATAAAATAACGCGTCGTGCCTGTTATCTAACGGGGACAGGCCCCGCCTCTCCCTCGGTTTTGTTTCGGGGAAAATTGCCTCCGTCGTTCAAGCGCGGTTTCCAGGGCTCGTCTGTTTTAATTGGGTTAACTTCATTAATAAATAACGTAAAAGGGGCTGAAATGTCACGATTAACTGGTTTTATTTGTTTTTTTGAGCTTGTTAACATTTTTAAAAAAGAGTTCGTTGATGAGCAACGTTCGCGTTTTTCTGTTTTCGTCTCAGAAGCTCCGATAAAATCCCTGATAAAAAGTCCAAATCTGTCCTTTAAAGTCGAGCGTTTTTAAAGAAATCTAATTTTTTTTTTTTTGGGATAGATTCGTATTAAATTTGGGTCCTGTGACTCCCGTCTGACCTTTGACCTACACAGTAAGTACCTGTTAACGTCAGAAACCTGCTTTACTCCCAGAACCGGGAACGCCGGGCGCCGTCTCCTCTCCTCTTCCCTCCCGGGCGGCAAGCTCCGATCCCGGGTTTTCGTTTTCACGAAAAAAAAAAAAAAACAACGCCAAAAAAACCAGGGGGGGGGTCCCACGTTGATAAGAAGTATCTTTAATGTGTCTGGTGAGAGGAGGGGGACATCTGAGGGAGGTAGAGAAGCAGCTGGGAGGGAACGCTTCGGAGTCGTCCAGCGGAATTCCCAAAAAAAGGAGGAGGAGGAGGGCTTTAGGAGTGTGTGGAGGAGTGTGTGGAGGAGTGTGTGGAGCCTCTCCTCAGCTTGGCCTCGGCCCTCTGCAGCATCGTCGTGTGTAATCCGTTTAGGTGCGGCGGCGGCGGCGGCGTGGCGGGCCCGTGCAGCGGCCCCAGGGGCCCGTAGCCCGAGTATCCGTGCACGAAGGGGGAGGCGTAGTACAGGTGGCGGGGGAGGGCGTGGCCGTGGGGGAAGAAGGTCCGGGGGGCGGGCGCGGGGTGGGCGGGGGCCCGCGGGGGCCCCTCCCCTCTGCTTTTGTCCGAAGACGTGGCGATCTCGGCCAGGGACCACAGTTTGGGCTTGGGGGCCGGCCCCTGGGCGGAGTCTTTGGACGGGGGCCCGGTCGGCCCCGACGCTCCGAGGGGCTCCGGGGGCGAGGCCTGGGGGGGGGGCAGAGTCCGGTCCCCGGGGTCCGGGTCGGCAAAGCCCCGGTCGGTGTCGCTGCCGCTGTCGTCCCGGAACATCAGCACGCACGGGTCGCTGGCGGAGGAGGGGCGCCGGGCGTCTGGTGGGGGGTCCGACACACACACACACACACACACACACACACACACAGGAGCCGCACATCATCAGCTGATCAACAGAAATTATTGATAATCTCATTTTATTGGCACAATTTTCAAACCTTTAAATCTTTTTTAACCTTTAAAAAAATACGTTTTACTTCAAAAAATTGTCTAGAATATTAAATATATAGAATATTTATGATATTTAATATTTAATATCAATATTTTATTTTTTATATTTTATTTTTTATATTTTATTTTTTATATTTTATAATTTTTATTGTATTTTAGTTTGTTTTTCCAGCATAAATCAACATACAAAAATCCAGAAGACATTTAGATCCATTTTCATGGTTAAATGTCTCCTAATAAAAGTTCAAATAGTTTCACGTAAAACATTTATGATTGATGGATTGGTTGATGATTGATTGATTGATTGGTTGATCATTTGATTGGTTGATGGATCGATCGATTGGTTGACGGCTCACCCGACTCGCTGCGTCTCTCCGGCCCCTCGCTCATCTTCACGGGCTCGTCCTCGTCCTCGTTGCGCTCCAGGTCGATGTTGTCGTCGTCCTCCTCGTCCTCGCTCCGGTTGCGCGGCGTCCAGGTCATCTTGTTCTCCTTCTTCAGCCTCCGCCGCGCGTTGGCGAACCAGGTGGACACCTGCGTGAGGGTCATCTTGGTGATGATGGCCAGCATGATCTTCTCCCCCTTGGTGGGGTACGGGTTCTTGCGGTGCTCGCTCAGCCAGGCCTTCAGCGTCGCCGTGGCGTCCCGGGTGGCGTTCTTCCTGTAGCTGGGGTCACCGTAGGGGTAAGGCCCCAGGGGCCCAAAGGGGTGGTAGTCGATGGAGCCGGAGACGCCCGAGGATGGATCATAGCCTCCGCCCTGGAGGAGGAATCGGACCCAGTTGAGTCCCTCTGACCCCGGTTCAGTCCCCACAGCCTTGGAGACGTCCTGTTGTGGTGCTGTTGTGTGTTTTATCAGCAACTCCGTGTTGTTAAATCGGAAACTTGTGTCGCTTAATCGACAGAGTTTCACTTTCGCCGATCATGAAACTCGCAGATGTTCGTGCGATCAGCGAAAAATACCAATATTCAAATCTCCTCAAGGCAGGAAAAAAAACAAGCATGCACTTTTACACTTTAAATAGCAAAAAAAAATAAAAAAAAAAGGTTTGTATCTGTTAAATTTAAGCTCTATATTTTCTATAATTTCACATTTTTGACCCGATCAGAAGCTGATAATTGATTATTACACAATATCTCTCCGTTTGTAAACGTGCGTTTAGGTTAATAAACGTATTTGTGTGTTCGCAGAACTTGAGCGTGCGGCGGGACTCACCACGAAGGAGCCGAGGGCGGCGGCGGCCCGCGGCTCTCCGCCGAACGGGACGTGCGCGCTGAAGCCGGGCGCGGACGAGGACGAGTACGGGGCGAAGGCTGAGCCCGACGGGGAGCGGCCCAGGTCGTCGGTCCGCGGGCCCAGGAGCAGCCCGGGGCCGAAGGACGGGCAGGGGTGCAGGGCCAGGGACGCGGACGGCTGGAAGAGGAAGCCCTGCGGCGGGTACGCCATGGCCGCGCGCGCGGAGCCGGAGCGGTTACGCACGGACCAAGTCACGTCGGGGCGCGCAAAGTGCGCGGGAAGAGAGGGAGGAGAGGAGGAGAGGAGGGAGGAGAGGAGAGGAGGAGGAGGTCAGAGCACCGCGGGAACATCCCGGAGCATCGCAGGAGGCTGCTGGAGGAGCGGTTTGATGGACGGACGGACGGATGGATGGATGGACGGACGGATGGATGGATGGATGTGAGCCGCAAGTTTCACTTTCACCGCTGCTGAGGAGAGAGAGGGGGGAGGGAGGGAGGGAGGGGGGGGGGAGAGAGAGACTGAAAGAAGAGGAGAGAGAGAGACCCTGAGAGAAGAGAGGGAAAAGAAAGAGAGAGGGAGGAGAGGAGCAGGTTGAGAGGAGGGGGAGAGAGACACTGAGAGAGAGGGGAGAGAGAGAGAAAGAGAAGAGGAACTGAGAGATGAGAGAGGGAGGAGAGGAGCAGGTTGAGAGGAGGGGGAGAGAGACACTGAGAGAGTCAGACGGAGAGAGAAGACAAACTGAGAGAGACACTAAGAGGAAGAGCAGAGAGAGAGAGGATGAACTGAGAGAGGGAAAAGAGAGAGAGGATGAACTGAGAGAGGAGAGAGGAAAAAGAGAGAGAGGATGAACTGAGAGAGGGAAAGAGAGGGATGAACTGAGAGAGGAAGGGAGAACTGAGAGGGGAAGGGATGAACTGAGAGAGGAGGAAAGAGAGGATGAACGAGAGGGAAAGAGAGGGATGAACTGAGAGGGAGAGAGGGAAAAGAGAGAGAGGATGAACTGAGAGAGGGAAAAGAGAGAGAGGATGAACTGAGAGAGGAGAGAGGGAAAAGAGAGAGAGGATGAACTGAGAGAGGGAAAAGAGAGAGAGGATGAACTGAGAGAGGGAAAAGAGAGAGGATGAACTGAGAGAGGAGAGAGGGAAAAGAGAGAGAGGATGAACTGAGAGAGGGAAAAGAGAGAGAGAGAGGGGGAGGAGAGGAGCAGATTGAGAGGAGGGGGAGAGAGACACAGAGAGAGAGTCAGAAATAGGGAGAGAGAGAGAGTCGGAGATAGGGAGAGGGAGAGAGAGAAGATGAACTGAGAGAAAACTAGGAGGACGAGCGGAGAGAGGATTGAAGTGAGGATGTGAGAGAGAGAAGAACCGAAAGAGAGAAACTGGAAGGAAAAGAGAGAGAGAGAGGATGAACTGAGAGAGGGAAAAGAGAGAGAGGGAGGAGAGGAGCAGATTGAGGGAGGGTGGAGGAGAGAGAGAATCAGAGATACTGAGAAATCGGGATGAGAGAGAGAGAGAGAGAGAGAGAGGGAGGGAGGGAGGATGACCTGGGGGGGGTTCCACATGGTTTGCTCTCTTTCTGAAGTCACATGACCTCTGATCCCCCTCAGCCTGCCCTCACCTGCACCTGGAGCTTTACCTCCTATCTCAGGTGAGGCTGCAGGACCCTCCCAGACCCACAGGTACAAGACCCCCCCCCAGACCCACAGGTACCAGACCCCCCCAGACCCACAGGTACCAGACCTACCCAGACCCACAGGTACAAGACCCCCCCCCAGACCCACAGGTACAAGACCCCCCCCCAGACCCACAGGTACCAGACCCCCCCAGACCCACAGGTACCAGACCCCCCCCAGACCCACAGGTACCAGACCCCCCCAGACCCACAGGTACCAGACCCCCCCCAGACCCACAGGTACCAGACCCCCCCCCCCAGACCCACAGGTACCAGACCCCCCCAGACCCACAGGTACCAGACCCCCCAGACCCACAGGAACCAGACCCCCCAGACCCACAGGTACCAGACCCCCCCAGACCCACAGGTACCAGACTCCCCCCCCAGACCCACAGGTACCAGACCCCCCAGACCCACAGGTACCAGACCCCCCCCCAGACCCACAGGTACCAGACCCCCCCAGACCCACAGGTACCAGTCAGACCCCCCCCAGACCCACAGGTACCAGACCCCCCCAGACCCACAGGTACCAGTCAGACCCCCCCCCCAGACCCACAGGTACAAGACCCCCCCCCAGACCCACAGGTACCAGACCCCCCCAGACCCACAGGTACCAGACCCCCCAGACCCACAGGTACCAGTCAGACCCCCCCCCCAGACCCACAGGTACCAGTCAGACCCCCCCCCAGACCCACAGGTACCAGTCAGACCCCCCCCCAGACCCACAGGTACCAGACCCCCCCAGACCCACAGGTACCAGACCCCCCCAGACCCACAGGTACCAGACCCCCCCAGACATTTCTGTCACCGCCTTTGGGAGAGTCAGAGGTTCCTTCTGAGAAACGGCTCCAGAACCTCAGACCTTGAGGACAAAGGTCCAGCCCCTGTGTGTGTGTGTGTGTGTGTGTGTGTGTGTGTGTGTGTGTGTGTGTGTTAATCTGCCTAATCCCATTTGGCTCCTATAATTAGAAGAGCGGAGCTGCTTCGGCGCCGGCGGCAGACCCGGCGGACCTCGGCTCAAGCGCCCGCTCCGGCGCCTCGATGAGGACGGTCAGGTGACGGCCCGAGGACGGGCCTCCAGGTGAGGTCAGGTGAGGGCGGGGGGAGGGCGGGGGAGGCCGGGGTGGGCGTGGCCGACCCCCGGCGACCCCGAGGAACGCCGCGCTCTTCATGGCATCAGAGGGCGGCGTGGACGATCTGCCGGTGCGGCCGAGCGTTCAAGAGCGCCGGCCTCCTCTCGTTCTCCACGGCGACGCTTCTTTTGTGAAGATTCTCACATGAAAGGGGACGGCGGTCTCACCCCCCCGCCCCCCCCCCCCCCAGCAGCTCATCAATTAGCTCAGCCCGCGGGCCCGATGTCCGCAGGTCGCTCACAGACAGTGTGTTTAATTAATTGGAAAACACTCTTTTTAATTGCTCTTATCTGGGCGTGAAACGCGTTCCTTGTTATCCGAGCGCAGACGTAATTACCCCCCCGGGGAGTTGGGGGGGGGGGGTTGGTGGGGGGGGTGTTGACAAAGAAGTGGAGGAATTTTCAGAGCGGGTTCAGATCCGAGGTCGAGGGCGCAGGCGTCGCCCCGGCAACCCCGATGGCGGGAGCCGTCCCCGGAGGCCAAACGCCAGTTCGACGGCGTTCCGCGGGGGCGTGTGGCTGGTTTCTCCCACGCCGGGGCGTGAAAGCGAACGCAGCACCAGCAGATGTCGGAATGTCGGAGCAAAAAGCCTTTAAAATGTGCTTTTATTTTGAAAAATCAACATAAAACCTACTGTGGACCACTTTCTCGATTATATAGTCGTATTATATTATATTATATTATATTATATTATATTATGGTATATTATATTATATTATATTATATTATATTATGCTATATTATGCTATATTATATTATATTATATTATATTATATTATATTATATTATATTATATTATATTGTATTATATTATGCTATATTATGCTATATTATATTATATTATTATATTATATTATATTATATTATATTATATTATGCTATATTATATTATATTATATTATATTATATTATATTATGCTATATTATGCTATATTATATTATATTATATTATATTATAATTAAACATGTGATGTGTTTCAGGACATCAGGTGAAGCCAGTGATGGATGCAGATTTCCCAGAATCCCCTCTGAGCCCCGGCCACCGGACCCCCGACCTTCCGAACCCGACTCTGGATCAAAGCGAGCGTCCCGACCGACCCCGGAACCGGGCAGAGGAGCCGGGAGGCGCTCCGGGGGCCCCGCGGGGTGCTGGGGGCCAGGACGAGCAGCTGGACCCAGACCACGGTGAGGAACGCTCGAACGAGACCGACCCCCGATGGAGACCGACCCCCGATGGCGTTTGGGGGTCACGGGGGGGTCGGGCAGGTCTTCTGAGACATTACCGGTGAAGGTTTGGGGTCAGGTGTGACGACCGCTCGACTCTGGGCGAAAACGTGGAAGCGCTCGCGTCGGAGTGGACCTTTAACAAACCTTCGGGAAGGGGCGAGGAGGGAAAGGAACAGCCAAGCTTAACGGTCGTTTTCCGTGTCCTCCAACGCAGCTGAGGTCTCCGGGCCGCACGCGGACCCGGTCGAGCGGGAGGTGGGTCCAGGGTCGGGCGTCCCGTCTCTGGTGATCAGCGGATCCACGGGGCAGGTGAGCGGAGACAGGAAGGCCTGATGGGAACGTGACGCCCCCACCACCCCCCCCCCCCTCATTTACATTCACGGGCTTCGCTGCTCCACTTTAACGGCGTCAGTGCCAGAAGTCCCGTCTTTGTTTCGGCACTCACAGGTAGACGTTCTTCGCCGCCTTTGTTCTCTGTTTAAACGATGTCTCTGATCAGCTTCAAAGCGCAGACGTCCTGACAGCCTTTCTTCATCAATCTGCCTCTTTTCCTCCTCCTTCAAAACCGCCTTCTTCTCCCTTCTTCTCCTACTGTACCCGCCGTCTGCGGCGCCGTCGCCGTAATTACTCATTCTCGTCCCGCTCCCACCCGTCACGCGGTGGATTTAAGGGGCCCTGATTGTTTTCAATAATGGATCTTCTCAGCGCGCCTGAGTGACAAGGTGAGAAACACTCCCAGGGACTTTCATCACAAATCAACTCTCTTAATTCGCCGCGCTTTCCTCTCTTCGCTTGTCGCCGTCGTATTTTGATAATCTTCCAGCGACGTCTTAACGTGTCTTAGAAGGTATATTTGCGTATTTTTTCAACAACTTTGGGCGAAAATCGAGGGAAAATTTCCCATAAAGGGATTAAAAAGAAGCAGTTAGATGTTCCTCAACAGGTCTTTGGGGGACATGGACCGGTCCTGCAGAAGAACCGAGGTTCTGTTCTGCTGCTGAAGCGCTGCTGCGCTGTCGTTTCTCAGGTGGACTCTCAGAAGTTTGCGAGGAAAAGGACAAGTTCTTCGAGACCTGGAGCTCAGCCGCTGAGTCGAAGCGGGCCGTGGGAAACCGAGCGCGTCCCCCCGGGTCACGTCTGATAAAGCGGGGCGGAGCGAGCGCACTTCCGGGGTCGACTCGGGAGCGGCGAACGAACGAACTTTCGTCGTTTGGGCGGGAGCGGCGAAGGGGCGGGGTCGCGTAAGAACGAAGCGGGGAGCGGAACGTGGAGGAGTCGGCGGTGGGTTTGGCCTCCGAGGGGTTAAAAGCGCTCTCTCTCTCTCCCTCCCTCGCCGAGAGATCCCATTACCCGCCCTCGTGTGCACGCGCTCACTGATCCGAACCGCCTCCAAATTCGTTTCTTCAGAACCTCCGTGGCACGCGGCGGAGGAGCACTTAAACCAAATTGACTTTACTGATCTGAATTATGAAGATACTGATATCGCGCGTGAAGTTATTTACCCCTCAGAAGAATTCAAATAAGTAATTCCCTCTGATGGCGATACGGGGGGAAACTAATATGAATGCAAATAGGATTAGGCTACTGCATTAGCGTCTGATAAACAATTTACAGGCCTGAGTGTTCACGGGGGAAACGCGCCCCGCTGCACGGGGAACGGGGAGATGGCAATCCGGGTGGGGGGGGCCGGGGAGGGTCGGCTGGGAACCTTATCGCCCCCCCCCTGCTGGTGTTAGCCTCCGTCGGGCTCCGTTCAAGATTAGAGCAAAGGTCACCGTGAGGCGGCGTCTGGAGGGGGGGGGGGGCGAGGTAGGGGGTCGCGCTGAGGGCTGGAGGAGGCCGGGGGCGTCCTCAGCCTTCCTCCTCCAGCAAACTGCCCAGATGGGTACTTGGTGCTCCAGTTCATCAAGAACTTCCATGTGTCCTTGTGTCCAAGTCCGTACTTCACAAGTACTTCACAAGTACTTCACAAGTACTTGTGTACTTAGTATTGAGAAATAATGACTCTCAGGACAGAAGTGGATCTCCTCTCCCCTTCTCCTCTTCCTCTCCTCCTCATCCTCTCATCTTGTCCTCTTCCTCTCTTCCTCTCCTCTCCCTTCATCTCCTCTCCTCCTCTTCCCCTACTCTCTTCCTCTGTCCCCCTCCTCCACCTCCCCTCTTCCTCCCTTCCCCCTCCTCCTCCTGTCCTCCTCTTCCTCTCCTCACCTCCTCTCCTCTCTCCACTTCCTCTCCTCCTCTTCCTCTCCTCTTCCTCCTCCCCTCCTCCTCCTCTCGTCTTCCTCCTCCTCCTCTCCACTCCACCTCCTCCTCCTGTTCCTCTCCTCCTCCTCCTTTTCCCCTCCTCCTCTTTTCCCCTCCTCCTCCTCTCCTCCTCCTCTCCTCTCCTCCTCCTCTTCCTCCTCCCCTCCTCCTCTTCCTCTCCTCCTCCTCTCCTCCCCTCCTCCTCTTCCTCCTCCCCTCCTCGTCTTCCCCTCTCCTCCTCCTCCTCTTTCTCCTCCCCCTCCCTTCCTCCTACTCTCCTCCTCCTCCCCCTCCTCCCCCCTCCTCTCTCCTCTTCCTCCTCCCCCTCCTCCTACTCTCCTCCTCCTCTCCCTCCTCCTCCTCCTCCTCCCCCTCCTCCTCCTCCTCTTCCCCTCCCCTCCTCCTCCTCTTCCTCTCCCCCTCCCCTCTTCTTCCTCCTCCTCTCCTCCTCCCTCCTCCTCCCCCTCCCCCTCCTCCCCCTCTCCCCTCCTCCTCCTCCCCCTCCTCCCCCTCTCTCCTCCTGTCCCCCTGTGTCCTTTAGGGGCCGTGGTACTTTGATGATGCTCACTTTGACAGTCAGCATCACCACTTAAATCTCTCCTCGCCGCCGTCGCCCGTTGAGGCCTTCTTCCTGTTGCCACGACAGTCGGGGGATCCCGAACGCGTCAGCGTCCCGTGAACGCGCAGCAGAGATCGCGTGGCGCCGAGAACCTGCTCATTAAACATCGCACATCAAATATTCTTTAAAGCGCTCCCTCGCCGATCCACCGTTCATCATCGCGCGTTCAAAGGGCCGACGCGATTGTTAATTAAAACGGTAACGCGGCTCTGAGACAGCTTGTCTTTACATGTCTGAGCAGCTCAGTTCTTCAATCACACGTACGGTATTTACACACACCGGCTTTTTAACGCTACAACTCTAAATAAACGTTTCATCATCCCCAATAACGCCATATGAAATATAATAATCCGAGCACAAAGCTTCTCTTTATGTTGTTAGTGTTTCTTTTTAAGGTCTGTTTTTATCGTTTTACCAGCTGGATCAACGTGATGATCCATCACACACGAGAGCTAAAGCCACTCTGTAATCGTGCTCTCGAAGTTGGTCCTCCCTTATTGGGTAAATCTGGGCCGCCCTTGCGTAATTCTAAATAATCTGGATTATCCAGGTTCATGTGAGACCTTTCCGTGTTGTGTCCGAAGCGGTGCGTCGGTTTCTTATCGCGGCCCTAAAGTTTGTTTGTTTTTTTCCCCGGAACGCGACAACGCTGGATTGCACCAGCAGACGGGCGAAGCGGCGTCACCCCGATCTGAAAAAAAAAAAAAAACGTCGTCTTTCATGTGCGAGGCGGTGTCATTCCTATTTACAGTTACAGCTGATTTTAAATAATTAGCCCCGAGCCAAAGCGATAGGTGCTGCTCGTTTCATCTGACGCTGAAGTTTCCGCCGCGCGCCCGCACGGGCGGGACAATGGCGAGCGAGCGAGCGAGCGCGCGGGCGTAATGAGCTCTCCTGAGACTCCCGTCCCGAGCACTTAAAGGACAATCACGGCTCAGTGAGATGTTAAACTGCTGCTGCTGATGCCTGCTGCCAGCCGGGGCCTAATTGTAGTCAACAGGCCCAGGCGGCCGACTCGTCGCGTCGGTGGGAAGATGAGGCAGACGGACATTTAGTCTGAGCTGTAAACACCCTCTCATATGGTAATCTGGCGCCGTTTGAGGGACGTGCGCGAGGATTGGAAGTGATGCGTGCTGGCTGACGTCGTGTGAAGTCCGTCGTCGGTTTCCGGCGGCACAAAACGCCGATATCCGTGGGCCGGTTTTATTGTTGGGGGGGGAGTGGTCCCCGAGAGAAAGGTCGCCCCCCGGTGGATAACTGCAGAAAGGCAACAGGCCCCGCCTCCAACAGGTCCCGCCCCCAATAGGCCCCGCCTCCAACAGGTCCCACCTCAAATAGGCCCCACCTCCAACAGGTCCCGCCCCCAACTGCCCCAAATAGGCCCCGCCTCCAACAGGTCCCACCTCAAATAGGCCCCACCTCCAACAGGTCCCGCCCCCAACAGCCTCCAACAGGTCCCGCCCCAACAGCCCCCAATAGGCCCCGCCTCCAACAGGTCCCGCCCCCAACAGCCCCCAATAGGCCCCGCCTCCAACAGGTTCCACCTCAAATAGGCCCCACCTCCAACAGGTCCCACCCCCAACAGCCCCCAACAGGTCCCCCCCCAACAGCCTCCAACAGGTCCCGCCCCAACAGCCCCAAATAGGCCCTGCCTCCAACAGGCCCCACCTCCAACAGGTCCCCCCCAACAGCCCCCCAATAGGTTGGGGGAAACAACGCCTCCAACAGGCCCCTCCCCCAATAGGCCACGCCTCCATCAGGCCCCCCCCCCAACTGGACAGGTAGCTCTACAGACGCACCTCCTGGTTGCTACAGGTTCATTCGTTTAACCTCTGGGTTTGTTTCCCGAACGTGACTCCACCTTTCC
Organism: Lagocephalus sceleratus; assembly: GCA_911728415.1. Classification (NCBI taxonomy): domain Eukaryota; kingdom Metazoa; phylum Chordata; class Actinopteri; order Tetraodontiformes; family Tetraodontidae; genus Lagocephalus; species Lagocephalus sceleratus. The sequence continues at coordinate 278,425 of CAJVRN010000014.1, read as the reverse complement.
TGTTTTTTCCGGTCTCAGGCACCAGCGGGACGTCGGGCGGCGCCCACCGACACCAGCTCGAGCTCCGACCTGCTGTCCCTGAGAGGCGACTCCGTGTCTCTAGCCAGCGGGACGAACATCTCGAGGACGGTGAGACGCGCTTTCCGGTCGAGGCCCGTTGAGTGGACCTGCCTTGGAGCTTCGTTCTCATCGGAACGAAGCTCACGTACGCCGTTAGAATCACGCCGCCAGTCGATTCTGCCGGGCGCCAGGAGGGCGGTTTTAAATCGCATTTGCGCCGAGGCGCGGGCGGCCTATCGGGAGTCGGCGCCGCCGTCTGAAGAGCGACCTCCATCTTGTCGAGATGAACCCCCTGAACCGGACGGCGGCGGCGTGGCGTCCGCGACAAAACATTAGTGTTTTTCTGAAGACGGGGGAGTTTCATCATCAGCCGGGGAGCGCCGCCGCGCGGGAGGGGGGTCGCCGGGGGACGAGGGGGGTCGGCTCGGGCGGCGAGGCTGCGGCGTAATCATAATTCCCTCGACCCCCGTTGACCTCCGCGGCGCTTTGACAACGAGGGCCACGCCACAGCACGGGCGCCTCCTTTCACACCGCCGCCTGCTCCAAAATGGCTTTTTCATTCCTCAAACAATCGCGCGGCGGCGGCGGCGAGTGAGGGGGCGGATTACAGAAGGCGAGGTTCCTCCGGGTGAGACAAAAAGCTCCGACTCCCAGAACAAAGTGGTTATCTTCTCTGCTCTCATTAAATCTGTCCGCTGGCTCAAATACCGATTTGAAAGCAAGCAGCGGACAAAACGCCACTTTTGTGAAGTTTTGATTAATATGTTAATGCCAGCGGGAGCCGCCGCCGCCGCCAGTCCGCCGAAGGTTCTGGGCGGTTCTGGCGACCCCAATCTGTGGCACGATCGGAAAAGAACGGCGGAACAAACGCCATAACGCTTCGATAACGAAGCGGGACACCGAGACTCGCCTCGAGTCGCTTGCCGAAGACTCGCGTCGACTCTGAATCGGACCGCTACTACGGCGCAGACCTGATCATTCGTTGACTCGGCCACATCGCTGACCTTTTGACCCCCCACCGTCGCGCTGTGAAACAGGAAAGGTCGCCCCCTGGTGGAAGACTGCAGTAAGGCAACAGGCCCCGCCCTGACAGGCCACGCCCCCAACAGGCCCCGCCCATAACAGACACACCCACAACAGACCACGCCCATAACAGGCCATGCCCACAACAGGCTCCACCTCCAACAGGCCCCTCTCCCAATAGGCTCCGCCTCCAACAGCCCACGCCTCCAACAGGCCACGCCTCCAACAGGTGTTTTAGGGCGGCGAGCGCTGCCTTCACGCGGGACGAAAGACGTCGATTTCGGGAGATCCGCTCCGCCTCCTCTGGAGGAGCCGCGGAGTTCTGATCTTGAGAAGACGCCTTTCATTTAATTTCAAACAGATGTTTTCCATCTCGCTTAAAAGCCCCGCGTGAAAGCGCGCCACTAATTTTGCTAATAATCGATCAAAGGACGACCGTGACACTGATTGGGCGATCAAGCGGCCGTTGATTAAACCCGCCCGGCTTGTTTTGAAAACACGTAATTTCCGATCCGCAAGCGCGGGCGGCGTCGGCGGATTGTGGGCTTTAATGTCGACTTTAAAGGTTAAATCAACCGAAATGGAGATGTCGGCAGACAAAAAAACGCTGTCGCTCGCTCATCTCCTCGTTCCTCCGACCGGTTTGATCACACACACACACACGCACACACACACACACACACACACACACACACACAACCCCGCCAGTGTTTTATAATGTCGATCGTCCCGTCGCTGATGATGGAGCGCTCGTAAACGCCACCAATTAGGGCGGCCAAACAGAGCACAAAAGGACTCCACTAAGTACCCCCCCCAAACCCCCCCACCCCCAACCCCTCCCACCGCCGCGGCTGTCAGAGGACCTCACGTCGAGGAGGGGCGAGGGCGAGGAATCGCCGAGCGTGCTTTGACAGGGTGAATAGACGGAGGAGCGAAAGTGGCTTTTGTTATGTTAACGGGGGCCCATTCACGCGCCCGCCACACCGCGGTGTTGACGTTATTGTTGCTCCTGGAGGGGCAGATCGCTTTCGGGGTCGGGAGTTGAAGATGGGGGGGGGGGCAGGTTGGGGGCGGGGGGGGTCCATGAAAGAGAACCTGCACTTCTGGAGCTACCTCCTGTATTCACATCCCAGTTTGGGACACTTTAAGTTTGCGCCTAAAAAAAACAGTAAAATGACTCAAAAACGCCTCAAAACGGTTTCAGTTCATCTGAATTTCAGCGAATATCCGATGATGCGTTCCCGTTTTGATGAAGGTCATTCTGGGTGTCCCTCTGATTGACCCCTGCTCTGGTACTGATGAGGCAGAAGGCCCGGACCCCCCCCGTGACCTCAGCGTTTCCCTCTCGCCCCCCTTTGCGTCCTCCGCCGGCGTTGACCGCCCCGGGATCCGAACCAACGCCCCACACCTCCCTCGACATTCCTCCGCGCGTCTCCCGCTTCCCGTTTTCCGCCGCCGAAGAACGGGCTCGGCGAAGGCGCGCGGCGCGTCGAGTCACGCGCGGGAAACGAAGAGGATGAATCGGATAATTGAGCGGCGCTCATTAGCGCGCTGAGAGGGGACCTCTGCAGCCCGCCGGGCCGACAACAGACGGTAAATAGAGACGTCGGGTCGGGAGATGAAAGCGGCCCCGTCCTCTCTGAAGCCGGCTCTCACGGCGCCTCTGAGAGTTCTGACGCTGTTTTTAGTGATTTAATGGACTCGTTAGATTTTATCCTTTGGCGCTCCTTCGGGGAGGTTCGCGCTCGGTCTGCGGGTAATCAGTCGCTGTACAAACAATTACACAACAAATAACCCGCCGATGATTAATGTTACATGCTTCAGCTCCGTGAAGGATTTAAGGTGGAATGAAAACGGACTGTGAGAGCTCGTTCAACTCCAGCGTTCGGGCTGGGACACCGCGATTCTTCCTGTAACGTAAACAACAGCCCCCAGTGCGTTGCCGTGCCAACGTGGGCTTTGATGTTCCTTTGTTGCTGACGTCGTTGCTTTGTTCTTGAGCTTCCGTTGATGCTTAGATCTCGTTTTTATGAGGGTGTTTTGTTTCCAGGGAAAGTTGACGTTGTTGTTGTTATTGTTGTTGTTGTTGTTGTTGTTGTTGTTGCGATGTTGTCTTCATCAGCTCTCCGACTGTCGGGACGGTTGTTGTTTTTCGCCGTGGCTGATGATGTCATTGTTTGTTTGTTTGTCTTTCAGAGCGAGGACGACGACAGCGCCAGTGTCACAGCTTCCTCTGTCACCGTAAGTGTGTGTGTGTGTGTGTGTGTGTGTGTGTGTGTGTGTGTAACCAGCTGAGAGCATCGCTGTCCACACACACCGGGTTGAAACAGACCCCCCCCCACGCCGTTCCCATGGCGATGTGCCGTAATCAGTGTCGTCCTGACAGGACGCGGCGCCGGCTGCTTATTGGCTGTGACGGCCTCCCGCCAGTCTGTGACTGGAACCAGCAGGAAATCTGCTTTGAACTGGGACTCAAACAGAACCTGTTCTTAAAGAGAAAACGAGTGAATATTTATATCAATAATCTATATTTATCCATAATTGATGGACTTTTCTTGCACTAGAAACAAATGTGTTGTTTTATCGGTCCTTGTTTTTTTAAAATAATTTAAAAGCAGAGTTATAGTTGGATGTAATTAATATTACAGTTTAACATCAGCACACTCCTAACCGCCTACAGGGTTGACCTTGACCTCACCTTAAAACCACGCTGGGGTGTGTGTGTGGGTGTGTGTGTGAGTGTGTGTGTGTGTGTGTGTGTGTGTGTGTGTGAAGGTTCTGCCAAGAATATTAAGCTCACTTTGCTGTTAAAATGCATGTTTTGGGCATAAACAAGAACAAGTGTGTGTGTTATGAGGATGGCCAGGCTCCGTGTGTGTGTGTGTGTGTGTGTGTGTGTGTGTGTGTGTGTGTGTGTGTGTGTGTGTGTGTGTGTGTGTCAGGTAAACAGTGAGCACACCCCTGCAGGACTCTGATTGAAAGTCTGGGTGTTGCTTCGCTGCGTCCTGCTGACCAATAAACACCACTAATGGCATCAGGAACACGGTGTCCAGCGTCGCCGCGGTTACGCTTGGGGACAACGCGCCGGATTATTTTTTGCGCCGAGAGCCGGAAAATTTTTGAAAAGTTTTAAGAGAGGACGACTTTTAAGGCCGCGACTGTGTCTCAGTCCCTGTTCCACAGAGTCCAGCTGGACCCCCTGGAGAGGGCCTGGATGCGGAGCTCCGCCCTGGGGAACGCTGCGGCCCAGCGCCAGCTGCTCTGTCAGGAGTCCAGCCTGGCCCTGAAGAAGGTACGGAGCAGCTTCCACGGGCAGGAGGTCCTCCAAACAGGAGGTCCTCCAAACAGGAGGTCCTCCAACAGGAGGTCCTCCAAACAGGAGGTCCTCTAAAGAGGAGGTCCTCTAAACAGGAGGGCCTCCAAACAGGAGGTTCTCCAAACAGGAGGTCCTCCAACAGGAGGTCCTCTAAAGAGGAGGTCCTCCAAACAGGAGGTCCTCCAACAGGAGGTCCTCCAACAGGAGGTCCTCCAAACAGGAGGTCCTCCAAACAGGAGGTCCTCCAAACAGGAGGTCCTCTAAACAGGAGGTCCTCCAAACAGGAGGTCCTCTAACAGGAGGTCCTCCAAACAGGAGGTCCTCCAAACAGGAGGTCCTCCAACAGGAGGTCCTCTAAACAGGAGGTCCTCCAAACAGGAGGTCCTCCAAACAGGAGGTCCTCGAACAGGAGGTCCTCTAAAGAGGAGGTCCTCCAAACAGGAGGTCCTCCAAACAGGAGGTCCTCCAACAGGAGGTCCTCTAAAGAGGAGGTCCTCCAAACAGGAGGTCCTCCAAACAGGAGGTCCTCCAACAGGAGGTCCTCTAAAGAGGAGGTCCTCCAAATAGGAGGTCCTTTAAAGAGGAGGTCCTCCAAACAGGAGGTCCTCTAAACAGGAGGTCCTCGAAATAGGAGGTCCTTTAAAGAGGAGGTCCTCCAAACAGGAGGTCCTCCAACAGGAGGTTCTCCAAACAGGAGGTCCTCCAAACAGGAGGTCCTCCAACAGGAGGTCCTCCAAACAGGAGGTCCTCTAAAGAGGAGGTCCAGAAGACCTGATTCACTTCGGCTGTTGTAGGATGTTCTCGTGGTCTTTAACATTTAGAGGCTGTTTGGAGTCTTGAATAGAAAAGAAGAGTCTGTGTGAATGATGTGTGTGTGTATCTGTGTGTGTGTGTATGTCTGTGTGTGTGTGTCTGTGTGTGTGTTGATGAGTGTAAGTGTGATTTTGTGGCTGAACAAGAGTGTTTTGTTCTTTTTCTGCCTTCATCAGGATTTCATCACTGTGAGTTCAACATGTGTCTGGCTTATAGTTAGCTGATTGGCTCATTCACACACACACATACACACACACATACTCACACACACACACATACTCACACACACACTCACACACACATACACACACACATACTCACACACACACTCACACACACACACATCCAGCTGTTTTTGTCCTTTGCTGAAGCGCACTACCATCATCCTACTGATGCCTCTCTCTCTGTGTCCTCTCTTGCCCCCCCCCCTCACCCCCCACCCCCCCGGTGTGTGATGTCACGTCTCTGCGACACCCAAAGGGGGTGAGTGGTCTCCGCCCGTTGGCCGTCGTTCGCCCGTGTTCGTGATCAGGGCGAGCAGCGGCAGTTAGGCCAGCGTGCGTCTGTCCTGGGAGACAGACGGATGCTCGGACGTCTGCGGGGTCTTTGAGGGGGGGCTCATTTAAATATTCGGGGGAGGGGGGTGATGGGGGGTTGATGGGGGGGTTGATGGGGGGTGATGGGGGTAATGGGGGTGATGGGGGGTTGATGGGGAGGGTGATGGGGGGTGATGGGGGGTGATGGGGGGTTGATGGGGGGTGATGGGGGGTGATGTGGGGGGTTTATGGGGGGTGATGGGGGTGATGGGGGGTGATGGGGCGTTGATGGGGGTGATGGGCGTTGATGGGGGGATGGGGGTGATGGGGGGTGATGGGGTGGGGGGTGATGGGGGGGGGGGTTATGGGGGTGATGGGGGGTGATGGGGGGTGATGGGGTGATGGGGGGGTGATGGGGCGTTGATGGGGGGTGATGGGGGGGTGATGTGGGGGGGTTTATGGGGGGTGATGGGGGGTGATGGCGGGGTGATGGGGTGATGGGGGGGTGATGGGGCGTTGATGGGGGGTGATGGGGGGGTGATGTGGGGGGGTTTATGGGGGGTGCTGGGGGGGGTTGATGGGGTGACATGGAGGCACGTTTGGGTGTTAAACTGGGAGATCGACAGCGTAGCTTCATGAAGCGTGTAGCTCTGACTTCAAGCACCTGACACCTCCTGAACCAGCTGCTACATACACAAACCTCCTCCTCCTCCCCCTCCTCCTCCTCCCCCTCCTCTTCCTCCTCTTCCTCCCTTCCTCCTCCCCCTCCTCTTCTTCCTCCTCCTTCTCCTCCTCTTCCTCCTCCTCCTCTTCTTCCTCCTCTTCCTCCTCCTCTTGCTCCCCCTCCTCTTCCTTCTCCTCCTCCTCCTTTTCTTGTTCTTCCTCCTCTTCCTCCTCCTCCTCCTCTTCCTCCTCTTCCTCCCCCTCCTCTTCCTCCTCCTCCTCCCCCATCCTCTTCCTCCTCCTCCCCCTCCTCTTCCTTCCCCTCCTCTTCCTCCCCCTCCTCTTCTTCCTCCCCCTCCTCTTCCTCCTCCTCCTCCTCCTCTTCCTCCTCTGTCTTCTACCATCATGCTGGTTTTAGCGGCTGGATGAATGAATGACTGACTGGTTTCATTTTTGTAGTTGTTTGTATCTGTGTTTTGTGTGTCTGTTGTTGGTTTTGTGTCTCTAGTTTTTTATCTCTGTAGTTTTGTGTGTCTGTAGTTGTTTTGTGTGTCTGTAGTTTTGTGTGTCTGTAGTTGTTTTGTGTGTCTGTAGTTGTTTTGTGTGTCTGTAGTTTTGTGTGTCTGTAGTTTTGTGTGTCTGTAGTTTTGTGTGTCTGTAGTTGTTTTGTGTGTCTGTAGTTGTTTTGTGTGTCTGTAGTTTAGTGTGTCTGTAGTTGTTTTGTGTGTCTGTAGTTTTGTGTGTCTGTAGTTGTTGTGTGTGTCTCTGTAGTTTTGTGTGTCTGTAGTTGTTTTGTGTGTCTGTAGTTGTTTTGTGTGTCTGTAGTTTTGTGTTTCAGTCTCGGTTGTTGATTAACGCTGAATCGCTGCAGCAGGACGTCCCCGTTTGTGCTGTTACAGCCTCTATAGCGTGCGCCCTCCAGCGGGACGTGTAATGATACTGTAATTACACTGTAATTACACTGTAATGAACATTAAGCCGCGCGGCTCCAGCAGATGGGAGGACGTGCTCGTCACATGATCAGCCACAAGCTTTGATGTGACCCCCCCCCCCCCTTTTGTCTTTAATTCTTGAAGAGCAGATTTCCCAGTTTGAGGTAAACTGGGATTCACTCACCGGTGCGACAGGCTGAAGATTCCAGCGAGGACGCCGACAAACCTGCCCGAGGACGGGCGTTTGATCGCCTTTATTCTCCCAGGGACCGAGTCTCAGAGAGCATATGTTCTTCAGATTCGTTGTTAAATCAAAGCCCTGTTTCACAACCGCGGCGGGAACGCCGTCTCAAACGGGGACATATGGTGGAGCTGTCGAGGGCCGGCTTTGAAAAGGAGGATTTCTCACAAGGCCCCGAGAGCTTCCTATTCAAGAGCCTCTGCAGAGCGGACCCCTCCATATGGCCCCCCCCTCCCGCTCCCCTCATTAGCGGGGGAACCCCCCCCTCGCCGAAACAACAACAACATCAGTGGAGTCGCCCTCCACCACTCCGGAGCGTCGCTCTCCTCCTTTTCATGCCTCGCCGCGTCGAGACGGAAGGAGCGAAAATCTACGCCTTTTTGATGCGCTCCTCCCCGCTGCTCGCACATCCGCCGCTCGGGCTCGCTCCTCCGCCGCCGACCGGCCAGCAGATGCTCGGCGGGCCCGACCGTCGCCTGACACCTCCCCCCATGCTTGTGCCGGGTCACCGTAGGTGGTGACGGTGTAACGGAGGAGGGCGGGCGTCTGACGCATTCGCCACGTTTGGATTTAAGGTCTGCGGCTCACGAGAAGCCCCCCCCCCCCCGATTAGGGTTGGGGGAAGGTGACCCTGCAGGTTTGTAACTGGAGATTTATGAAGATAAAATCATCCTAACTTCAGCGCAGAGCGGCCGCGAGTGGTGAGAATCCGCCCTTCAGTCACAGATAATCCACCTGTGTGGAGCCTTAACTCTCAGAACACGGGCCCCATCAGACCTTCCTGTGAACTACAGACTTCAGCCTCTTCCACTCTTATCCAGTTAAACAACCGCTGGTGCTGGCCTCCCACAGCGGGGCTGAGGTGTGTGTTCAGGTGTGTGTTCAGGTGTGTGTGTGTGTGTGTGTGTGTGTGTGTGCGAGGCTCAGGCGGAGGCCCGCGCAATCTCGCCAAGTGTGGGGAGGCGAGGCGGGGTTCGGTTGACACCTTCTAATGAAAAATCCTCCGACGGCCCACCGGCGTCACCACCCCCAAAATAAACCTGCAGCAAGGACCCGTCCTTGGGCGGAGTCCAGGGAGCAGAGAGACACGTTTGCTGGGCAGAAATCCCAGTTTGATGCTCAAACCAGTCCAGACTGGGCTGAAGCCTCTATAATAGTATTATGGATTGATTGAATCCTTTATGTTTGATAATAATAATAATCGGAAGGGTTTTTTTTGGGTGGGGGGATCATGTCAATCAATCAATAATCAATATTGGCTGACGTTCGAACGCGATGCATTCACTGTCGTCTGTAAAACCCGCGCCCTGCTGTGAGGTCTCAAACAAACAACCGAAGACGCGCTCCCCCATGAAAGCAGCCACGCTAATCTTAAAAGTGCGGATCTCAGCGGAACGGTGTTTACTCGTCTTTTAATCCGGCTCAGGCGGCGACAGGAGACGGTCGAAGGTGCGAAAAGGCGGGAAAACGGGAATGTCACAGTTTCGCTGTGAAGTCGCGTCAGCGCGAAGACGCCTCGACCCGCAGCACTCTCCCGCCTGTCACCGGGATTTTAATATTAGCAACAGCGATCGGCTTTTATCGCCTCAGACTCTCACTCCTTTGTTGTCTTTCTCTTTTCCCGTCTTCCCACCGAATCACTCGGAACCAAGTTCGTAAGTTTGAGTCTGTGTGTGTGTGTGTGTGTGTGTGTGTGTTTGGTCGTAGATTGTGAGTGTTTACACACTTGAACCTGATTTACATTTTAAAGGCCTTTTAAAATGGTCGCGCTCGTTTGTTTGTGCGTAATTTGAGAGCAGATTGTTTAGAGGAAGCGGCCGAATTCAGGCGCACATTAGGCAGCATGATCTCATATAATGATGGGATACATGCCCTTGAGTGTGTGTGTGTGTGTGTGTGTGTGTGTGTGAGATCAGTAGAAATGAAGTGAATTTCTCTAATCTGTGTGAAATCACTGGAAACAGCCGATCGTGCTGGTTTGGGCTTCATTTGAAAGATTTCTCTCTATCTCTCTCACACACACACATACACACACCCCACCGATGCTGTAGACAGTCTGTGCTGGTGTGTCCAGTCCCAGTTCCTGTCCCAGATGTCTTTACTGGTCCATGCTGATGTTGGTGGAACCTTTGGTTGAGCTCAACTGGAGGTTCCACGACTTTTAAAGTTTCACATTATTCTGGGTGGAAAGAGTGTCTGAAACTATATTTAGAACATGGTTGAAAACTTGTTGTCTGTGTGCATGTGTGTGTGTGTGTGTGTGTGTGTGTGTGTGTGTTTATAGACGGCCCTTCACTGGGCAGCGAAGCAGGGCTGTCAGGATGCGGTGGACATGATGCTTCGCTCTGGAGCCGATGTCAACGTCAAATCGGTGAGCTCTGAGTGTGTGTGTGTGTGTGTGCGCGTGCGTGTGTGTGTGTGCACCTGCCATACATACCTGGGTCCTGCCTGCATAAACAAGCACACCCTTAAAGGAGCAGTTCTCTGAATATATTTCCATCTGATCCCGTCAAAATGAAAAAGCCTCCTCTTCCTCGGCCTTCCTTGAGCGCCGGGGTCCACATCAGAACGAGATCGCGACACAGCACACACGGACGCGTGCTTCCCCTGAAGACCGCGGGGGGGTTTGATTAACCCATTACATCACGCGTGCCCCCGTTTAACCCTGAGGTTGAGCACAGCACACCCCCCCAGGCCTTTCCCCTCCAATGACAGCACAGCTGACGATGCTCTGACTGACTGTTATTGGTTCATTCTGGGATTAAAAACACTGCCCCCCACACACACACACACACACCACCCCCCATCACCCCCCCATCTTCCCCCATACACAGGGATCTTTTTACAGAGAAACTACTAGTCACACCGCTCAGTTACAGACCCGCTCGCTGGACTCGTTCAGGTGGAAGCTCTGCCTGCTGCACACACACACACACACACACACACACACACACCGCGTACACTGGGTGTGAACTGGTCGGATCAGAGAGGGTCACCGATTACTTAACGGCTTCCCAGACAGCCACGAGCTGCTGAATTCAATTTAGCGTCTCTTCCGAGCGTTAATCTCTCCTCCTCCCTCTGATGACGACGGCGGCGGCGGCGACGACGAGGACGGCGGCGGCGGAGATAAGGTTCAAGCCCCGGCAGAGCAAAGCGAGGCGGACAAGTCACTTATTGTAATTCCATAATTAACTTTGGGCCTGTGGTCGTTGGGGGGCTAATGCAGCAGATCACAGATCAATAACCCAGGGAGGGGCGTCAGCGGGCTGACGGGGGCCGCGCCGCCCCCCTAATGGATTTCACCACGGCGCCGGGTTTTTAAATAAACTCAGATCTAATCAGACCGACTTGAGAACGTCTCTGATCTTTTCAGGAATCCCTGTTATTTCCAGCACTAACCGCCTCTCCCCCTCTCTATCTTTTCACCCCCCCCCCCCCCCGCCGCCGCCGCCGCAGCACGTAAGTGAACCTTCAGAGCTCCTCGAACCCGCAGCCCGGCCTCCCGTTAGGCGTTCGCGCTCTTTAAGCGCTCTGACAAGCGTCTGTGTCTCTGATCCGCTGCCTTTCTCTGACCCCTTTGGTGCACGCCCGGCCCGCCGCTCCGAAGGGGGTAAGTCCTGTCCGACGCTCCTCTTGAGGCGAACGCAAACGCGGGCTCGAGCGTGCGCGTGGGCAACGAGGGCGAGCACCCTCACGCCCCGCCCTCTCACGCCAGCACGCAAAAGTCTTTGATTTAGGCTCATTTAGAAGGTAAGCTTCACCTTCTTGCCCCATCAGAGGGTGGCCACGCCCCCTCCTCCAGAGGGTGGCCACGCCCCCTCCTCCAGAGGGTGGCCACGCCCCCTCCCCCCAGGATGGCCACGCCCCCTCCTATGGTTGGTCAAAACCCCCTTCTTTCCTTAGTTCCTCTTAGTTTGAAACGTGCTTCTTAGGCCACGACCTAACTGCCCCCCCCCCCCATGCAGACGCCGACACGTCGAAAAACGCCCAAACGTAGGCGCCAGGCGGTGGCGTGCACGCGCCCGGCCAGTGGGCGGCGGTGACGAGCCGAAATCTACGACACACACGGAACTTTACCCCAAAAGTGTGTCGCACGATTTCAGGGGTTCTCGTGTGAACGTGACCTCGATGACCCAGATCAGGTGACCCCGCCCCCCCCCAACGAGCCGACACCTCTCACGCAAGCGTCTCGTGTCGGCCGCGCTCGTCTTCGCCATCATCTTCATCGTCGGGGCGCCTGTTTACCTGCTCTTCGTCAACATCAACAGACAGGAAGCGTCTTTGATCCCGCCCAGGCTCGCGGCTTCCTAAAGACCGCCACCCTCGTGATGGCGAAAAAAGACGCCGACGGCGGCGACAGCTCGCCGCCGTCGCCGCTTTTGATGGCGTCTCCCTGTTGTTCACATCAAAGGGCCTCGGGGCCTCTCCAGGCAGGACGCCGCCGGGAGCTAAACTACAGACCCGTTCCCCTAATCGGCAGCGACTTCAAACGGCCCCCGCTGTCGCTTCACGCCGCCGCGGACTGACGGGGGTTAACGCGCGCGCAGACGCCCGCCGGCGATATCGGCGGCGACGGGATGACGGACGCGGAGGCGGATTGTCCCGGACAGACGCCGGCGACGGCTGACGGGATCCAGTTCTGATCGGGAGCGCGCGCGTACGCCTGTCGGTGTTTGTCCGCCTTCGCTCGCCCCTCCCTCACCTGGTCCGGTGACCTCACCTGCCTGAGTGTCTCCGCCCCTTTCCCTTCCTCCTGGGTTGCCCCGCCCCCCCGTACGGGTCCAGACCCGTGTCCCAGTGACGTGCCTTTTTAGATGCTTCAGGTCAGGCGGCGCCTCACAGAGGGGTGAAGCTCCAGCTGTTGCTGAGGGGCAAACCGTGACCTTCCGACAACTGAAACCCAGAACGTCCGTTTGGTTTCCAGGGTTACACGCCGCTCCACCTCGCCTCCATCCACGGGCACCAGCACGTCGTCCGCGCTCTGATCAACACTTACGGTGAGTTTACCCGGGGGGGGGGGTCCGTTCCCGCGGTTCCGATCGGGCGAAACGATTACGGTTGGGATTCTGTTCGCATTTAGGATTCGACGTTCGGGCATCAAACCGGGGCTCTTCGCCACGCCTCAGAGGTCCCGGGAGAAGGAGGCATCGATGCAAATCGCTGCTGCCTGACAGACGCCCCCCCCACACACACACACACACACACACACACACACACACACCCTGACTGACAGGCACACACACACACACACACACACTCAAAGCTCGCCACACACACTCAAAGTGTGTGTGGGGCGAGCTCATGCCTGTTAATGAGGGCAGGTCCTCATTAAGGAGGGGGGGTCATGACTCGCCCCGCCCCAGGTCGCCCATCAACCTGTCATTCGACGACTCCTCGAAACGGTCGGGATCGTCACGGAAACCGGCGAGGGTCCACGACGCCCCCCCGCCTGCTCTGATCTCACGCGCGGCGGCGGTCGTGTTTCCGGTGGAAGCAGCGGTGGGTTTGGACCCTGGAGGGGGGGGGGGGGGAGTTAAACCGGGTTACCGTGTAACCGTGATCCTCGTGGGGGGGGGGCGGCTTCCTCCGCGCTGCAACACGATGACGGAGGCGCCGCCGTCTTCGCTCTAATCCGGCGGGCGGGTCATACATCATCCTGGGGGGCGGGGGGGGGGCACACCTCCAGCTGTTCACATGACTGATGAGGGCTCGGGTTTGGGTCCGGGCTCTGGTTTCTGACTCCAGAACTTCAGCTGAAGACCCCCCTCCAACATGCCCCCCCCACACACACACACACACACACACACACAGCTGCCCCCCCCCCAGAAATCTGAGCCCCCCGTCTCGTTCCAGGTGCTAAAACCAACATCCGGGACTACCACGGGAAGACCGCCGCCCACTACTGGGGGGGCGCCGAAGACGTCTTTGAGAGGCCGGACCTGCAGCCAGGTAAGGACCGACCCCCCCCGCCCCCCCCCCCCCCACGCCTGTCACATGACCCTCGCTCCCCCGTCCGTCTGCAGGCGCGAAGGCCCCCCGGGGGAGGCACGGCCAGCGCCACGTCCTCCCGTCCCTGCGCCTGTCCCGGTCCCGCAGCCAGGGGCACCTCGGCCTGGACGTGGGGAGCGGACCTGCGGGGGGGGGCGCGTGGGACCTCCAGGTGTGACGGCTCACCTGACCTTCAGGTGGGGGGGGGGGGCTCCTGATGTGTGGGGGCTCTCTGGGTTCCCTTTTGGTTATAAGTTTGTTAACAAGTCGGTGTAATGACCCCCCTTTGATCCCCCTTTGATCCCCCTTTGATCCCCCTTTGATCGTTATAAACCACACCCCCCCTCCACCCCCCCCCCCGACCCCCCCCCCTCGCTGTCGTGACTTTCAGTTCCAAAGTAAACAGCCCCCATGGCAACAGTCTGCTGGTGGATGTCTGACACACACTTCAACACGTTTCACCGTCCCGCTCCCTTTCGCCCGCTCGTTAGCGTCTCCATTAGTTTCCATTGGCTGGCTCGCCGCGCGGAGCTCGTTATCGCCCTTAATAAGGCGGACCGCCGCCGTTTGTGTAAACGATGAGCAGGAAACGACGTGATCGGTGGGAGGACGCGCTTAAACACCAACAAGCACTCGCTCTGCTTAATGAGGAAATTAGTGCAGCCTGTGATTTAGTCCATGTGTGACTAAAGGCCACTGAGCTTTCACAACAACGGCTTAATGGGAACACACACACACACACACACACACACACACACACACACACACACACACACAAACACACACACACAAACACACACAAACAGACAACAAATGCAAATTCATCATTGGTACAAAGAGATCAGAGTTTCCAGGTCAGTCAGGTGTGAGTTTAGACGTGTGTGTGTGTGTGTGTGTGTGTGTGTGTGTGTGCGTGTGTGTCTGTGTGTGTGTGTGTGTGTGTGTGTGCATGCGTGCGTGTGTGTGCTGAACAGTCCAACCATCATAATCTCCGGTGTTGCGTTCAGGTGCCCCTCCAAAGGTTCAGGGTAATTCAACTTTTACACAAACGGGGGCGTCAATGACCTTCTGACCTGATGGCCACGCCCCCCCCCAAAGGGCGATGGGCGTGGCCCCCGGGGGCCCTTACACTCACACACGTGGGTCAGATGGGACAATGTCGTGACCTCCGACCTCCGTGTTCCCTCAATAGTCGCCTCTCCCAGGCCCGCGAGACGGCGCAGACGGACCTCTTTAGCTCCGCCCCCTCCCGATCGGGCGCCGCCGGGCGCGCACAGCCGCGGCGCCCGATCGTCTGTGACATTCGCCTGCTCACAGCGGAGCGCCGCTCACCGCCGGGCGGCCTGTCAGTCAAGGAGAGGCGGGCGGCCGCCGCCGTAAAGGTGTGCCCAGCAGGCCTGCGGAGAGCCGCGGGCGCCGGGGCTGACAGACGGCGCTGACGGAGGAGGACGCCGTCGGGCCCCGGACGCCGTCGGCGGCTGCCATATGGGACGAGGTTAGACGAGGAGGACAGGTGTGTGTGTGTGTGTGTGTGTGGGGGGGGGGGGGTGTAATGTCAGGGTGGTGGTGATGGGGAGGACAAAGAGGAGGAGGGGCCTACGGCGGCGATGGCGGCGATGGCGGCGGTGGCGGCGGTGGCGGCGGCGCCTCGTCCCAGACCTCCGACGCGCGGCGAAGGTTTACCAGAGATGACGGCCGAGACGAAAGCGCTCCCGCCCTCAAAGGGAAAGCAATCAGGGCCCCATTGTGCCCCGCTCAGCCTCGCTGGGTAATCCTCGGCGAAACGCCTCCTGGCTCGCTCGCCGCTCTCTGCCCCTGCAACGATTAACGCCCGGAACGCGCCGTCTGTGTGTGAATGGGGACGGCGTGGCGTGCGTGGCGTGCGTGGAGGAGGGGCGGGCAGGTGAGCGCCAGCTGCAGAGGCGCGTTCGTGCGCTGACGATCGCGGGGGCCGATCCTACGATAATCTCCTCCCGACTTTTATCCCGCGCTTTGATCGCGCGGGATAAAAGGGCCAGCGGGCGAATTCACTCACGACTCTCCTTGACCTCCTCAGACCTGGCGTCCACATGAGGACATCAGATGTTGGGTCACCTGTCACATAAGAGCTGATTCTTCTTAGTGTGGGACCAAATGTCCACATACATGGACCCATAAACATTATATTAGTACACATGGTGACTGATTGTCCCTGTATGTGGACATCATTGTCCCTGCATGTGGACATCATTGTCCCTGTATGTGGACATCATGTCCCTGTATGTGGACATCATTGTCCCTGTATGTGGACATCATCGTCCCTGCGTGTGGACATCATTGTCCCTGCGTGTGGACATCATTGTCCCTTGTGGACATCATTGTCCCTGCGTGTGGACATCATTGTCCCTGTATGTGGACATCATTGTCCCTGCATGTGGACATCATTGTCCCTGTATGTGGACATCATTGTCCCTGCATGTGGACATCATTGTCCCTGTGGACATCAGTCCTTGGACATCATTGTCCCTGTATGTGGACATCATTGTCCCTGCATGTGGACATCATTGTCCCTGTATGTGGACATCATCGTCCCTGCATGTGGACATCATTGTCCCCACAAACCACTGGTCTCACAATATTGTTCAAACATGATTCTCAGTCTTTATCAGGTCCAATAGTCCTGAATAGAGACGTGTTAAGAGTGTTTATCAAGAGAGGGCTGGGGTCTGAGGAGGGTAAAGACACATATTTAAAAAACTTCAGACTGAATTATAAATTATATTATTATAAAAACTACAATAAAATATTGAATAAAATATTGTGTGTGTATATATATATATATATACATATATATGTGTGTGTGTATATATATACAGTATTGGATATATATATATATATATATATATATATATATATATATATATATATATATATATATATATATATATATAGTATTAGATATATATATACATATATATATATAGATATATATATTAGATAGTATTTGAAAATAAGGAATAAAAAATAGGAATATCTGGTTCTATAGTATAAAGAATTAAGGAAAAAAATGTGGGTGTCATTTATATAAATAAACACAAAAGGGAAAATATATATTAAAATAATATATTAAAAGTAGTGAGTCGTGTTAAAATAAAAAAATGTACAAATTGTTGCTTGTTCAGGGTTGAGGGTCGTGAGAGAAGAGAAGGGTGTCGTGGTCAAACGAGGTCACGTGACCAGGGTCGCCCGCCGCTCGCCCCCGTCATCGGGTTCCTGCTCGCGAAGGAAGAGTCGTTCCTCCCGGAACCGCGTTTTTCCCCGGGTGAAGCGCCGTCGACCTGCCATCACACCCCGCCGTTTTTTTTTTTTTCCTAAACCGATGTCAAGAGCTCACTTAGCCCCCCCCCCACGCCGCCCCCGCCCCCCCCCCCCCGCTCCAGGAGCCCGGCCAAGTGTCTCCGCTCGACTCGAGCCTCATCCAAGGAGCTTACAACTGTAATTAAATCATTAAAATCCTGTCTACGCTTCACAGAGCCGCACCAAATTGACTTCCCACCAACCTCATTTTCTATTTGAACACCAAATAATGATTTTCTGCCAGTCTAATTACAAAGCTCAACATCTGATCAAGCCCGCATCCGGCGGGGGAATTATCGTACGGGGCCAGCATTAGACCTCATTACCAACTTGAGTGCAAAATTATTACATCTTGTAATTGGATGGGGATATTTATCGGCGGCGTTGGCCGCGGACGCCCGCTCGCTGCTCTGTAATCACACGGCTGGCTGACCTGAAGTTTACTGGAAAACAAAGACGCCGGGGTGTTTGTCTGAACGCCGGGGGCCCCGGGAACCGGGGGCCCTCGCGGCGGACCCGTCATATTTGTCATTCCTGCCTCGACGTGGCGGATTCGCCCCGGGTCAAGCTGGTGTCACACCATCTTGGCTATCGGAGGATTATGGGTAATGGAGTTGTCATAGTCTGGATCGGCCCCATAAGAGGATCAAGTTAAAGCCTGATACGGATCTTAATTGTGAAATTCCGCAATCACACGCTCGGTTTTTGAACGGGTGAGACAGGGTGGGTCTAATTCCTGATGTCCCGCGCACGTGTTTACAGAGCAATATTCAACGTACCAGAACAGTAAAAACAGACCCGAGGGGGAGATTGAGAGCGGCTAAAACCCAGCGAACCCGGGGTCAGGGGTCAAAGGTGACGCTCGGGACGAAAAGAGCCTGACGACCCCTGAGACCTGGTGTTGCAATAAATCATTTCTGCGTATAATTGTTGGGAAAACGTACAAAATCCCCCGAAATTACACCCAGAAATGTTTAAAAATCCTAATTAGAAAATTCTGAGACACTACTTGATGGACTGTGTGTGTGTGTGTGTGTGTGTGTGTGTGTGTGCGTGTGTGTGTGTGTGTGTGTGTCCATCTCCCTTTGGGAAAATCCGCCATGAGATCCTGAAAAATTCCATGTCTAATTCCGTTTCAAGGCAGCGGTACGCTTCATTCAGAGTGTAATTGGAAGAATTACCCGGTGAGTTCTGCTCGCAGAGTCTCCGCTGACGCGCTGGATTCCGTCTCCAGCGGTTCCGAGGCTCCGCTGCTCTTCTCCCAGGAGCTCTCGGACGAAGTTAAAGAAAACAGATTTACAAAGTTTTTGCTTGAGAACCACCAGGAACAAAATTATTGAAAAGGACTTTCCCATTAAAAATTCATTTACGGATAACGAGCATTGAAGCTACATTACAGCCCGCCAAAATAAAATGCATTCATGCGCTTCCCCTGAAAAAGGGTGTAGTTTGTAATAAATGTATTATAAAGGTAAACTAACAAGGAGGCGGGGTCATCGTTTTATGCCTCCACCTCCACTGTGTGAATCAGCAGGACCCCCCCGGGTGGTCCGCATCAGGGCGTCACGCCCGTCTGACCCTTCAGGTGGATTCTGATTCGCCCGTAGGTCCCTCTCGTTTATTCGGTTTGAAGCCGCGGCCGAGGCGCCCGGGTCCTGCAGCCTTCGCCGAGACTGTAAACATCCCTGCGACGGGCCGGAGGAGGAGGAGGAAAACAACACGGAGATGAAGAGCGTGGGCGAGACAGCGGGTCCTGTTTCTCCGAGAGGCAGAACAGGAAAAACAACGGCGCGGAAATTCCCTCCAGAATAAAAGCTGCGGGTAAACAACAGCCCATCGACCAGGCCCAGAAACCGGAAGACCGAAAAGCGGATGTCCTTGGATCTACACGGACGACCCCGAGAGGTTGAGGGCGAGGCGATACTTTTGAAAGGAATCAACCATCAGGAATTACTCAAACAAACCCCCGAAGACAACAAACACGCCGGCTGAACTCCCCCCTCCTCCCCCCTCCTCCCCCCTCCTCCCCCACTTCCCGTTTGCTCCTGCCTGCTTTTGTGGATCCCACAAATTAGACAGACGTCCAGGATTTGATCCGGGATTGTTCGCCTGCTGGAACCCCCCACCAGAGGGCGCCGCGCCGCTGGAAACCTTTTATTTTCGGATGTCTTCCGGCTCGATCAGATGAGCGCGTTGATCTCGCGGGCCGATAGCGGCGGGAGACCAAGGCGATTAGCGGCGCTTCGTCTCGTCTCGAGCGTGTTTTTTTTTTTTTTTTTTTTTTCGGTGTGTGAAGATGCTCCGATGATACGGCTAGCCTCCGGCTGCTGCTCGGGAAATGCGACACGGGCTTCGTTATCGCCCCGGCGTTCATCGGAGGCCGCTCGGATTCGTGACTTCCGAGTTCTCTCCCGTCAGGTCGGTGTTTGTTTTTCCCCGTCCGCGTCTGTTTGAATCTTCGCCGGCGGGGATGATTAGAGCCGATCGGAACGCACGACTACCGTGGAGGGATTCAAGCCTGACCTGGAGTACGATTGTACGCCTTTCCAGTCGAAGTACAGGAGCGAGGCGTTCTTCGTTAGGTTAAATCAGCGTTTTTGCTTGATGAGAATGTTTCCCTCTCGGATGGAACGCGCTCCGTTATCCCGAAAAAAACGGCATCAGCAGTTTTAACGCGAGCCGTTTCGACCGATCGCTCGCGAGAGGAAAGCTTTCCGTCCACTCTGCAGCGAATCCTCGGGTCCGGAGCGTCCTCGCGCGGAACGGCAGGAGCGCTCCCGACGCCGTTTAGAGATTATCTGAGGCCGGGATCTCGGGAAGCCGTCTCCCCGAGGGCCCCGGGCTCCGTCCCCCGGCCCAGATGGAGGCCCAGCACGATGTTCCACTTTGTCACAGGCGGAAGAATTAGAGTAAAACGCAGCCGCCGCAGCACATTTTCATGATAATTAGTTCGATTTGCCTAATCGAGTTCCTTCCTTTCGGAGCTCCGTCGCCCATGAAGCCACAGGACGGGGTTGTAAATCACGCTTCGGCTAATTTAGCCCCGGAGTCGATGTGGCTGACGTGATAATAAGAGGGAACGGCCATCAGGACGTATATCTTTCGAATGTAAATAACGCCATACGCCGGCTTCATGCAACATTAGCCGCCGCTCCACCTCGGTCAGGACGCGCCTGTCAGCAGACATCTGCGCGCGCCGATAACGGACGCCGCTGACGGAGGCTCCGGGGGCCCCCGATGCTCCGTCAGGGGGCCCCACAAGTCCGCCCTTCCATGTCGGGGCTCTTCCTCCTCAGCTTCTTCGTTAAAAACCCCCCTAAAGTCGCCTCCAGACCACAATAACGAATCCATCAAAGACCATCTCCTGGTGGTGTAATACACAAACAGACCGGTAGGGGGCGGTGGTGAGTCTGATACGTGTATGCCTCGGTGTGTTTTTGTCCTCTGAACTTTAGGGAACGTACGACGAGTTCCTCCTGAGACCAACGTTGAAGCGTGGAGAGAGAAGAAAACGTGGTGATCTAAATTCGTTGAAATCAACGTGAATGAAGAACTTTAGCCCAAAAACGGATTGCGAAATAGCTTCTTTTTTACGTTTACGTAACGTGTGGCGTATCGTATCCAGATCCTTCCTTCACGAGCCCGCGTTCGTGTTTCATTCGAAGACAGCACCTCTGGCACTTTCATCCGAATACGTCGGCGTGTAAACAGGCCCGTAAAGTCCCGTCGGGGCTGCGGCGCGCGGCGTGACACTTCTGAGCCGCCGTACTCGCCGGAGCCTAATCCCGCCCGACACTTGAAAAACGGGACTGACGCGTCTGTCGCGTCTCTTCCCGGCGATAAATCCCTTTGACTGCCAATTAAGCAGAATTAAGGAGCAAACAAAGCGGCGCTCCCGACACGGGCGCGCCGCCGCCTGATGAACTGTCACCTCCTCTCTCTCTCCATCAAAGCCCGCACCCTTCAGGGCGAGCGACGCCTTTATCTAATGGGAAATAATGACACAGACAGCGGGTGCTGCCTGCCCTGGCAGCCTGCGAGGACCTCCGCGAAGGGGGGAGGGGGGGGTGTTTGCGAATACAAAAAAGGCGCAAACACAATAAGCATGAAGGCGTAAACGCGAGCGCGTTTGGCGGAGAGTGATGGCCAGCTTGTTGCTTATCAAAGGGCTATAAATCTCGCCAGAGACGAGGACGTTATCGCGGCGAGGCAGGGGCGCCCACAAAGAGCCGGTGATTTATAGATGGGAGAGCAGAGAGCAGCTATTTAGGGAGACAAGATGCAAGGGAATGGGAATATAAAGGAATTATTATAATGGAGGAGCGAGAGCGATGTTCGCGGGCAGGAGGGGACGCGCAGAGGTTTCGGCGAAGACGGCGACGAGCTTTTTCGGAGAATTAAAGGGGCTGTCAGCGAGTCAAATCGCTCTCCGGCGAGTCAATACCAACATTGAAAATATGTTTTTATGTATTTTGGGATTAAAAAAAAAAAAAAAAGCGCGTTCGGAGCTCACGTGACCGGGGTGGTTCTTAACGGGATAAAAATATTTCACGGGAAAACGAGGCGTCAAAGTTCACGGTTTCACGCCAGGGAACGTGTAAACCGGCGATAGCGGCCGACGGGCGGCGTTCAACCGGCCTTCGAACGTCGCCTGGAGCCACGTCGATGGCTCGGGGCCAGGGGTGTCGCAGGTCGGTCCTCAAGGGCTGGGATCCGGCCGGGTTTTCCGATGTACCGGGGGGGAAATCTGGTAGATCGGAAAACCCGGCCCTTGAGGACCGAACTCCGACACTGGCCCCCAACCCGTTTACCAACAGGGTGGGGGGGTACACGTAGATGGATTATATGTCAAATCTAAATCTAAATCTGGGCCTTTTCCCCTTCAAAATAAACTTTCGCGTCTTTTTTTACTCCGGTCCTTTTTCAAAATAAAAGATTATTATCTGATTCTGAGCAATCTTTCAAAATAAAAGCTCATTCAGACTCAGATAATAAACACAGAAATAATCAATTATTTCTTGGTGGACTGGTACCGGTTGATCCACGGACCAGTACCAGTCCGCGGCCCGGGTGTTGGGGACCACTAATATAGGTGATGTCTTAATCTAGTCTCAGGTGAGGTGACCTTTCCCGAGGTCAACGCCCACTTCCTGTGTAAACCCCGCCCATTTTTGGTAGCCGACAGCCGTCGTTGGCCGCCGCGGCCCTAACGAGCGGCGAGGCTCGACGGAGAACGAACCTGATTTGTTTGTTTCCCCCCCCCCGCAAACCTCAAACGTCGACTGCCGTGAGAGAAGAAAGCGGCACCGCCGACAACAAATCGAATTATCTCACCGCCGGAGACGATAATAAGACGGGGGGTCGTTTCGCTGCTGATGGAGCAGCCGTGATGAATGGCGGTCGGTCGCTGAGGCGGCGCTCGACTGCTCCGCCGCCGAGATTTATGGCGTATCTGTCCATCTGCCGTCACTCCGGACGGCGCTGAGTGACTCCACGGCGACTGGCGGAGGTGAGCGCTCGAGGGCCGCTCCTCGAACAAACACGAGACGGAGCCTCGCCTCCTCCTCCACAGGTGAGGCCAAAGGTCACGTGACCTCACCTGCGGAGGTCACGTGACCTTTGGGCTCAGCGCTGCCTTTTTAAACCCTCAACAGGTCGGTAAAGGGAGACGATCAGAAACTCCAGTCACGTTTTTTTGGGACTTTAAGGCGGCCCGACAACATTTTCACCTCCGTTTTTCAACGTTTGCGCTCTCGTGTTTGGAGGTGAGCCGCAGATTTCAGGTCGTAACAGCAGCAGGCGAACCGACGAAATCTCAAGTTTGAGTTTGGACTCGGGAACCTTTTTTTTTTTAACATCCTGTTGTAGAAGAAACACAGCGCCCCCCTTGCGTTCTGGCATGGGTACGACACGTTAGAAAGAACGTTATTAACAGACAAACACGGAAATTCGATCAGTAATGTTTAAACTGTTTGACTGTTTAAAACGTTTTTTATGTGTTCGTGTTTAATATCGATTTATTGGTGGGCATTGATGAGCAGTTTTCACTGGTTCCAGCTTGTACACATCTCAGGTCTGGGAGTTATTCACGATAAATCTTCATTGGAACATCCACAAATGACAAATCCCGGGACAATGATTCAAGTTCACGGAGTAAGAACCTGGGTCTTGGTTTGCTGAGCGCTCCATCGGCTCCTGGAGCCCAGCCGGGGCGAGAGACACCGGCACAAACAGCAGCACAGAGAGAGAGAGAGGGGGGGGGTCCCACAACCTGGCGGAGGGCCTGATTAGAAGCAGCGCAGTCAAGTGGAAAACTCATTAAACAATGTATAAGCCTCTTAATCAAATCAATAGCCAAAGTAACTCCAAACCGATAGCTCTTATCAAAGCAGGAGTAAAGCTGCAGCAGCCTCACATTTTAATTACGAGCAGAGAAGCTGGACGGGATTTAAGTGTGAAATAAACAAGAAATGAAGTTGTTTGTCTCCCCGGTTAAGGAGTTTAAGACGAGGAGACAAGGACGAGTGGAGGCGCGGTTCGAGTCCTCCGGCGTTGGGAAACGAGTGAAATAGGGATGAAAATGAAAATGAAAAAAAAAAAGTGTTGTGAAAGAAGAGGAGAGATCACGAGGGCATTTAAAAAGGGAGATAAATAAAAACGTTATTGAGCGTCAGGACGTCGGTTAGATTAGAAACAGAAACCTTTTAGTGCACGTTTGTCTACATTAAGAAGATAAATGTTTGAGTTGGGGCTTCAGGAAGTCAGTTTTATATGAAACAATGCTAAACAATTTATATATCTATTCCTTGCACACTTTTATAAAAAAGCCCAAACAGAAAAGAAGGTAAATGGAAAAGTGTGTGTGTGTGTGTGTGTGTGTGTGTGTGTGTGAAGGGGGGGCACATTCAAGTGAGTTAATTACCTGCATCAGTTCCCCAGTCTGTCAGTGCTGTTGTGAATACACACACACACACACACACACACATATCGTCCCCGGTGGGCTGGAAAGCCTCCATGCGCTTCAGTGTGTGTGTGTGTGTTTGTGTGTGTGTGTGTGTTGTGGGGGGTCACGGTCTTGTGAGCGTGCAGTTTGTCATCAGGACCAGCTACAGATGCAGATGGAGGGCAGCGTCGAGGTGGTGTGAAAGTGTCGTGTGAGACGAGACCATCACGTGTCCGCCTGTGGGGGGGTGTTGGGTCCAGGGGGGGGGTTGGGTCCTGGTCCACCCTCTGGGTCTGGATCAGAACCGACCCGGCTGACGGTGCACGGCCTCCGGCCTGATCACCTGATCATTGTCTTTTCAGCAAGTTACTGAGCCGCGATGATTAAAAGTTACTCCTACCTTGGCTGCAAGGGGGGACCTCCTGGTGACCTGGAACATGCCTGGAACACAGCTGAAATATGTTGGAACACACCTGGAACATGCCTGGAACATGTCTGGAACAAACAACATGTCTGGAACACGCCTGGAACATGCCTGGAACAAACCTCAACATGCCTTGAACACACCTGGAACATGTCTGGAACACACCCAAACATGCCTGGAACAAAACTCAACATGTCTGGAACACACCTGGAACATGTCTGGAACACACACAAACATGCCTGGAACACACCTGGAATATGTCTGGAACATGCTTTGAACACACCTGGAACATGCCTTGAACACACCTGGAACATGCCTTGAACACACCTGGAACATCAGCCTGCTGTTTTTATGCAGCTGCAGCGAAGTCGTGCGTGTATAAAGGTTTAAGCGGCGGTCCCCAGAACCCCCCCCCCCAACACCCGATAAGGATCTAAATAATTAGTGACAGCTGAATAAACGCTGGAGTCCGGGGGAAACGGGCGCTGCAGGCGCGGAGAGACAAACGAAAGATGTTTATCTGCGTGCGATACGGCGCACGTCGGCATGCGTGCGCGGCGGCGAGGGAGAAGAAAGGAGACGGCGGGAGCGTGGAGGAGCGATATCAGGACCGGGGAGACAAAGGCTGAGTGGAGCCACGCGTTCACACGAGCAGAGGCCGGAAAACCAAACTGGGGGGTGTGTTTTTTTAAACTGGGTGACAGCGCTGACAGCAGACCACCAGTAAATAAACCCCCCCCCCCATCAAACCCCCTCCACTCAGGAACAATTCAGCAGGGAGCGTTTTAAGGATTTCAAAGTTTAATCGCCTCCATTTTGAGGTGTTTTTTTTTGTTCCTGGTAATTGACACCCTCGTCTTCCACCACCACCACCCCCACCCCACCGCCCCCCTCGGGTCCCCAGGGGGGCTGAGATTAAACATTGTTTCAGCTGCAGCGTCTCTTTGAGGAGTTCGACTCCGCGCTTAAAAGGAGATTAAAGTCGGGAGGCTGACTCCGTCTCCAAACTTGAAAAGCGAGAATAAAATTCCCGATCGCTCCTGGAACTGACAGGACGTCTCCAGATGTGCTCTCCCGTCGTGATCTCCCTCTCTCGCCGTCCCAGGATCCTTCCTGGTGACCCATTTATGTCACCTCGCCCCTCCAGATCCAGCGTTACCCCCCCCCCGAAGGTTCTGCTGGTCCTACGGGGAAACGACCAGAACCCCTGCTCATCTTCGCTGAGTTAATGATTATTGATAACAGAGAGGATCGGTGGACTGGGTATACTGGGAGCTGTGGGGCTGCTGAGGCAGGCGCCCCGTCCTCGCCGTCCTGGGGGGGGGGCGAAGGCGAGTCCACCATTAGTCCGATCTGTGATGATTAAACGGCGTAAGCAGAGGTCAACGGAGGCCCAGCGGCATAATTAAAGGAGGCCTGCCCTCACACACACACTCACATACACACACTCACACACACACTCACATACACACACTCACACACACACACTTACACACACACACTCACACACACACGCTCACACACACACAAGTTCACACACACACACATACACACACACACACACACACTTACACCCACACGCTCACACACACACAAGTTCACACACACACACACACACACACACTTACACCCACACACGCTCACACACACACACGCTCACACACACACGCTCACACACACACTCACACACACACACTCACACACTCACACACACACACACACACACGTCCTTCCAAACAGATTCTACGCCGACTTATTTTGAAGGCAATGAGCGGCGAGGCCCCTCCTCCTGAAACGTTTGTGATGCTGAGCGTTTGGATGACAGACGAAACCAACCACACTTATCCTGGGGGGGGGGGCTTGTGACACACACCCCCTTTTCAGCTGATTATTATATATTATTGATTAGTTATTGATCAGAACTTGGGAAAGGATCCGATATCCCCTGAGGAGAAGAGACGCTTTCACCAACTTCTGACATCCTGACGTCCTTTTCCCGGACCCTGGTGGCCTCAGGGTGGCGCTACCCCCCCCCCCCACTAATCACCCCAGCCGAGTCGCCCCCTCCTACGTTAACCTCAAACAGTGAGTTTACGACCAAACTCCTCCCGTTTGGGCGAGAGAAAAAAAACCCGACATGTGCTGAGGGGCTGGGGGGGGAAATCTGCCTATATTACAATGCGAGGGAGGGTGTGTGTGCGTGTGTGTGCATGTGTGTGTGTGTGTGAAGGTAACACGCTCCACGCTCCTCTGATCCTGCACTTGACAGTTGCTGCCTGGAGACGAGCGCGGCCCGCCGAACAAAAGGTCGGCAGGCATCATGGATCCAATGACAGCCCGACTTTCTGAGGCGTTCTCTGATCACCCCCCACCGCCCCCCCCCCCGAATGGGGGTGGCGGGCGGAATCGCAAATGGTCGTGAAAGGCTCGGCAACAATTACCGTTGCCTGTCGGGCTTCTGAAAAGCTTTTTAGTCCATCAAACCAAATAAAAGTCCTGATTTTGGGTCCTGAATGAAGCAACGCGGGCGACTGCTGCTGGTCCGCGCTGAAGCACGATGCTTTCGTGACCCTACCATCGCCTCTGCGCCGCTTACGCCTTCGGGGGGGTTCGGCTGCGACGCCACGACACTGACCTTGAACGCGCCGCCGTTCTCCAAGAGCGTGCGCGGGACGGCGGGGGGTTCAAAGGTCACGGCTGGAGGAAGCGGCGGTGATGGGAGGCTGTCACGGCCCGGCGGGTCTGACATGCGGGCCGGAACCCTTCCCGTCCGGCCGGCGCGCTCATCTCGGGATGCTAAATGAGACCCATTGCCAATTCAGGAAAGGCGGGCGCCTGACAGCACGCCTGTCGAGCCGCGCGTGACGAGCGCGCGGTACGGCGGCGCGGCGCTCATAAATAGGCCGACATGCAAAGACAGGCCGGGTTTAAGGCCTCAAATTGGCCCCGGTGTCTTTGCAAAGTTTGTCACGGGTAATGGATAATGGAGAGCAGCCGGAACAGAGCTGATGGACGTACTCAGGAGATGTGCAAGAGGAGAGCTGCGGTGGGGAAATGTGAGCTATCTTTACCTCATTTTACATTCCCTGTTTTCTCGCCACGCCGATATTTAATGAAGAAATCCAGAAGGTAACGGTCACCAAATAAAACATCAAAAAGATTAATTATCTTCCATACAAATACCATAATTATTCATATTAATATTTATTGTTGATGACTTGCCTTAAGTGAAATGTCGGAAAATATTTGCACTTCCTCCCCAGAAATAACAGGAATTTGTAAACCACTGAAAATTTAATCTTCTTTGCCGTTTTGCACAATTTCTCTAAGATTCAAGATGTTTTTGCTTTTCCATTTTCAAAGACTATAATGGACTAAAAATAGGTCTAATTATTAACAACCTACAGTGACTTTATATTTGCCACAGTTTCTAAAGTCGGTTTATCGCGAGCAAAAGCCAGTCAAGGTAAAACTACGTTTCCCAGAATTCCTCGCAAGCTCGGTTGGCAACAGTTGCTAAGGAACGCTTCCTCCCTAACGTTGTCGATTCAGGTAAGCATCTAATACACAAATAAAGACCTATTTTTTAAATAAGCAACTTTGTTAGTGTGTATTCCAGGCCTCGACTTTATAAATACTCTCTTTATCCGCCGCTTTCAGTCGAAAACTGAAGAGTTCGCATTAGCGCGGTAGCAACATCAACTGTTGTTATGAGCGACGGTCATTTAGGACCCGAAGATGCCTTCAACAGCTAAAAGTGCTCAATTCTGAAGCTGTGAACGCGACTTTATAAAGGTGTGTTTCACTGCGGCCACGTCTTTGGGTCGGTGCAGAGATGATTTGGCTTCCCCGGGAGTGCCGACATCAGCTAGCGGCTAACGATGCTAAAGACGACGCTAACGTCATTAGAACTTTGAAAACTTGTTGGATCGCAACAAACGAGAAAATGTTGGTTCAGCTCAAGCACCACGGCGTCCTCGGGTCGTGTGTTTTATCCGTCTGTCTGTGCAGGCAGGCTATCATCACCCTCGTCTGCAGGGTTTTATAAAGTTCCTCGAGAAGATCTGGAAATAAATAAGCACATTTAAACATTTAATGTCGTCTTCTTTTGCAGGATGACAGCTTTTTGAACGTTAAATTAATCACCACGTTCGCTGTAAGGACGTCTAAAGCCTCGTAAGGTGCAAAATTTGTGCAGAACTCAGTAGACGCAGCCGTCGTTAACTGTCTGGTTTAAAACGAAGTTGACTTCATAACGTCGTTATTGTTTCGTTTTTAGGGTGAATGATGTCCTCCCATGATGACACTGCAGCCGACGTCCCCGTCAGAGACTCCACAGACCCTTTGTCTGTGCTCCAGGCGAGACTCCAACCAGGTTCGGACACACGCATGATCATTCGTCAACTATCAGCCAATATTCTGTATCGATCAACAGAGATTCAGGATCCTGAACGATTGAACGATTGCCTGCTGCGTTTGAACGGCGGTCCCCGTTGACCATGCGCTTGTCTGCGACAGATCTGCCGTTGTATCAGAACGCTCGGGGCCGTCAGGATGTGTCTCGGGTGTCCAAGGAGGAGCTGGAGGACAGGTTGCTGTACCTGCAGGAGGAGAACGTGCAGCTCAAAGAGCATATCAACATACAGGAGGACAAAATCAAGAAGTGAGGCACACAAACACCAGATATCGACGGTCTCATTGATGAATACTTGTCAGAGTGACAGAAGACCATTTCATTATTTAGAGATTTTTTTAGATTGTAATTTGGGTTACTGAAGTTTCTCTCTGCGACATTTCAGATGCAGGATTATTATATGTAATAATAGAACAAGATATTCTTACCCCCAGTACCCATTGAGCAAATGATGCTTAATTATCCACTACTAGTCTACCACAAACGCAGGATTATGTTCACATAACTTTTAGTTTTTGCTATTTTACATAAGTAAGATGAGAAAGAAGAACCATTCCCTCTCGATATCCCCATTCCCAATATGCACCCTTTTCCTCTTGGGGTCTAAAATGAACCTTCCTTCTTCACTGTTTAGACTCGGTACAAAGCTGATGAAGATGGTGAAGGACCGGAGTCGCTTAGAGCAGCTGGTAGCGGGCCGAGGCCCTCCGGGGTCCACGGTGAGGAATCTGGAGATGGAGGAGATGGTGGAGGAGCTCCAGGACAAGGTGCAGACGCTGCAGAAACAGAACGAGGTGTTAAAACAGCGCCACCACGTGGCCAGACAGCAGCTCCTGAGTTTGCAAAGCAGGAGGGCGCCCCCTTTCGGTCACG
Source organism: Lagocephalus sceleratus (assembly GCA_911728415.1). Classification (NCBI taxonomy): domain Eukaryota; kingdom Metazoa; phylum Chordata; class Actinopteri; order Tetraodontiformes; family Tetraodontidae; genus Lagocephalus; species Lagocephalus sceleratus. The sequence continues at coordinate 248,860 of CAJVRN010000014.1, read as the reverse complement.
TCCAGTCTCGCGTGAACTCTGGGCTGAAGAAGCTGCGAGATGACGCCTCCTGTGATTCTCGGCCCAAAAGTACGTTCTTCTAAACAAACTCAACAGCTCCACCTGGACACTGTAGACATTATCAACAACATCACAATCTAGAAAATGACCTTTACTCCCTGAGAACCATCGGAGTAGCCTTGTGAATACAATTAAATGGTGTTGGTGCGACCTTAGTGAATTTGTTTTTTGCTCTGCAGGTGCCTGGAGATTGGAAAGAGGAGGGAAGCCTGCGGGGGGTCTTCTCCCTCGGTTTGGACACAGCCTGCTCGAGGAGGCACGGGCAGAAATCCGCAGCCTGTAAGTACTGCATCGTACTCGCCGTTCTCACACTGAAGCGACGGACTGATGAAGATTTTCCGTTGCCTTTTCTGCCTCCGTCAGTAGATAACTAGTGTTTAACACTGCTCTGTTAACTGGGTTGTGCTGTGTGTCGACCAGGGAAAATGTTAATGAGCTACAGCAAAACCACATCAAGGAGACAGAAAGAGCCTTGGAGGTGCTGCAGGATGAAATGAGGAAAAAGGAGGCTGATTATGAGGAGAAACTTCTGCTGATTCGACAGCAACAGACCTCCAAAGTCAGGTGCCTGATGTGCTGTTTCTCCCTCTTTACGGTGTTAATGTTAATCCTTCTCTCAGATGTTTAACAAACAGACACAATAGCCAGCTCTTATTGTGGTTTTATCAGGTTTAGATCCTGTATTTTTCCAGGAGGTGGGTATCGGTGCATATCAGGTAGTGAAGGGTGCAGAAAGGGCGAGGTATGAGAGGTAATCAGAGCCGTGATCCCTCAGTAACAGTCATACACGGTGTCTCAGGTCACATGTGGACAACAACGTGACCCTGATCAAGCTGCAGAAGCAGCTGGCTGACAGGTCCAACACGGTGACAGAGATGGAAGCACGATTCCTGCAGTTACAGGAGGTGAGAAGCTTCAGTCTCCAAACCCAGTAAAACCACCCAGTGTTGTGCTTTATGTCAGCTTCGACCCCATAGATGAAAAGACCTCCTCGTCTTGTGTTGCTTTAGGAAGTCTAAGGTATTTTTTTAATCACTCAGTGAATAAAAAAAAAAAGTCAATAAAATATTGATTTGCAGAGTCAGCGCACACTGAAGGCCAGTTATGACGCCGCAGTGGCTCAGATGGATAAGCTGTTGGCTCAGCTGAAGAAAGAGAAGCAGGCCAATTTGGAGCTGACGGAACAGCTGCAGCTCTCCGGAGCGGCAAAGATGAAGACCCAGCAGGTGAATGTGTAGGTAGTGGAGACATGGCCAGTACTTCCACCTCTTTGATATTACCCAGGTGGACTAGTAGTCGCCTCTGAAGGTCGCACGCTTGCAGCGCACATGTGGACGCGTCCTTGAGCGCGAAGCTAAACCCAAAATGTCTCCGGGAGCTGCGTCTTTGGTGGATGGATGTGCGCGGTTGTTACTCGTGTGAGTGGTTGTGGGGCCGAGGAGGGTCACTTGAGCTTACCACGTCTTTGTGCAGCTGCAGGAGCAGCTCGCTGAGGCGGAGAACGAGAGGGACCTGCTGAAGGAGAGCAACGCCAAACTCCTCAACAGGTTTGAGTCCCTCACACGCTCACGTGCTTTTAAAAGTCTCCGCCCTCTCCAGCCTTCCTGAAATCTGTTTACCCGTTTGCATTATTGATGCTATTTGTGTTTCAGTGCCTTTGACGTGTCTCGGGAACAGAAGTGGCAGCTACAGGAGCAGCAGCTGAGGGTGCAGCTGGCCCAGCTGGAGAGTGCACTGAAGGCCGACCTTGTTGATAAGAACGAGATCCTCGACAGAATCAAAGCGGAACAAGGTTGTCCTGCGTTTCTCCCCTTGCGATAGCTGGAGTGCATCCAGAACAAGCTGACCCGACAAAATGTTCCACTTGGGCTGCATTCCTGCGTGTTTGCTCATTAATTTATAAAAAGATTGAGCTTGGCTGAGTAAAATGTTTGTGCAGAGACCAACAACAAGCTGACAGAAGACATGAAAAAGCTCAAGATTGACTGTCTGGAGAAGCAGCAGCAGCTGGAGGAGCTGAGCAGCCGTCTGAAGCTGTACTCCAGGGTGAGGTGACGGCCCCGCATCCATGGAAAGACTCGCTGAGAGGCTCAGTGTCTCGTCCACACAAAGGGTTGAGTCCTGCTGTAGAGGATCAATTATTAACCAGCATCCCGGGAGCCTGTGTGTCAGCCGGTGTGGGCTGGTGCAGTAATAAAACCGTTTGTAATTAGATACCATTCTCCATTAGACACCAGCCTCAATGATCATGGTGTTTTAATGTGGACCTGCACACACCTCAGATATGACACCTGCCTGCCTGTTGGGGGCGCTCACATCGGAACTTTGTTCTTTTCCTGGTCTCGTGTGCATTGAGCTGCAACTCAAGTCTGTCCTTTGTTTTTGTTTTGTTGTTTGTTTGAAGGAGGGAGAATACAGCGCGGCTGAACTCACTGAGGCGCTGCTGCTCATTAAGGTGGGTGGATGGATACCCGAGGTGCTTCAGCGCCAACAGAACCTTGTGGTCTGTCTGATCCAGGATCTTTGGCCCGATTCTGTGTAATGTCCTTTAAAGTGTGAACCGTCTCCCCCACAGAGGCAGAAGGCCCAGAAGAAGATGGAGTTTTTAACAGAGGTGGAGGAGGGAACGAGCAGCATGCAAGAGCTGAAGGCTGCTCATGCTGAGACCATCCAGGAGCTCCAGAAGACAAGAAAACTCCTGAATGTGGAGAACAAGATCTGTAACGACTACAAGGTGGAGAGCTCCAACTGCACAGACACACACTCTTCTGTCCACGTCTCAGCCAGGTCCAGTTAAAGCATTAACTATCGTTAAGGTCTATCTGACCGGTAATCTTGAAGGTTCCTGGTGCTTAAACTGTGCATTTTGGTATCTGTGAGAACCCCGATCCTCCTTCCTGATGACACCACAGTAAATGTGGGGTTCGGGGGGTGCGTGGTGTTGTAAACCTGGGTGGGGTTATGGGTCATCAGGTCACCTCCTTGTGCCTCAGCCCGGGTGTCGTCCTGGTCCCGAGCATCGATACCCATCCCTACAGCTCCTCAAATCTTCTATGCGTGAGGGAGCGTGATCGATCGGGTGTTTTTCCGTCTCTGACCAGCTGGAGCTGGAGCAGCAGTCCTTGAAGATGAGCAGCGACCAGGAGAGGTACCAGCAGAAGCTGGAGCAGCAGGCACAACTGCTGGACGCAAGGGCAGCAAAGATCAGCAGGCTGGAAGGTCAGTGTTTGTGTGCCCCCACACGCATGTTCAAACAGGCCGCGCTGCTTTTGGCCGTGGAGCTGGTGGGAGACCTTCGTTAACCAGCTGCCTCGGCCTATCGGGTCATCGGATCTGACTCTGTTTCTTCACTTGTTCTTCATTTCTTCAGCTCAGATCAGAGAGATCGCCTACGGTGCAAAGTCGTACACAGAGGTCCCCGGGGAAGGCGAGGCAGACGAGGAAGCCGTTCACCTGGAGCACGGGGAGAACCTCCTGGAGCTTCAGATCGTTGGCGCCGCGCTGTCTCCGTCAGCGCTGGAGCTGCTGGGCGAACATGAACCCACCACCTTCTGCACCTACAGCTTCTACGAGTTTGAGCTGCACTCCACCCCGGTGGTGGCGGGCCACGCCCCCCGCTACGGCTTCACCTCCAGGTACATCCTGAGCACGGACGAGGACTTCGTGGAGCACGCCCGCAGGGGCTCCGTCTCGGTGGAGCTGCACCAGAAGCTGGCGGGCATCAACTGGAGGACGGTGGCGACCTCTCGGCTCCGGCTGCAGCCGCTGCTGGAGCGCGATGGGAAAGTCCAGGGGACCGTCCCACTGGTCGGTGGGTGGAACAGCCTCCTCCACGAAGACCCGCCCTCCCTGAGCACGCTCTCTTCTCCCGATGAAGCAACGATCGCCCTTCTCTCCTCTGCGTTCCCAGGCACGTCCGAGGAGGTCCCCGCCTTCGGCTCCCTGGAGTACTGGTTCAGGCTGAAGCTTCCCGTGACGGAGACCTTCCGCGTGTTCAAGGAGAAGGTGAAGGCCGCGGACGGCGTCCCCTCTGCTCTGAGCCAGGACACGCAGGGAGAGGACCACCCAAAAGAGGAGCTTCACGGGTGGGATGAGGAGGAGGAACACGAGGCCTGGGAGGAGGAGCGGTCCAGCAGAGACGATGGAGCCGCCTCTCAGGTGATGGCCCTCACAGAGTGGGAGCAGCTCAGCCCTCAGGTAGCTTCTGAAGCCTTCATGGTTCACTTCGCTGTTTCAGGCTCCTCTGCCTAAACCCCGACAGAGGCCTCACCTCAAGGAGGTCAAGAAGGTCACGTTTGTGGAGCCCATCATCTCAGACGAGGCTGAGCAGGTGAGACTCATTCTTGACCCGGCAGTAGGACCCTTTCAGAACCTGAGGAAGGCTGAGCAGAAAAGGTGAATATAACATGTGTTGCAGGCTGAGATCTCAGCAGGGGCGAGTGTCTCAGCGGAGAAGACCCAGAAGACTGCATCACCTGTCTGTTCCCCTCAAAGACTCTGGAGTGACATGGCGTCGGCTGACGCTCCGATCTCCTCTGTGAAGCAGGAAGTTCTGAGTCCGCCTCAAAGCGCCGAAGAAGAGAAGGACGAAGAGTCTCAGTTCTCTGAGGGACAGCTGCTCTCCACCGGCTGCCCGTCTGATGACTCTGAACTCTCCGAGGAGACCGTGGAAGGTAAACACAGACTTAACGGGCCCATCAGATGGTCCAGACACACGAGGACCTCTCAGACGGCGGAGGGGTCGATGGACGCCACGTTGATTATTTTATTTGAAAAATAAAACCGAGCCTGAGCTGTTGTTGTTCGCTCTGCTTCTCCTGATGTTCCTCCAGATGTTGATGGAGTCCCGCCAGCCAAAGAGGACCAGAGCGAATCGACCCAGTCCGACAGCGACGACTGCATCGTTCAGGCCCAGACCACGGGGAGGAAGGTGGGTGTTGGCCTCCTGTCATCCTGGGGGGGGGGGGGGGTTCAGAGTTTGTCCTGAGTCTCCTGTGTGCTGAGAGACATAAATAAGATATAAATACCCCCCCCCGTTTATTGATAACATTATTAGAGACCACCTGAGGTGGAGGATGTCCTGACTGATGTGGGGCACAGAGGGTCCTCCTGGGTCGTGCTCTGGTTTCCTCACTTCCCCTTGAACCTCAGTGACCCCCCCCATGTGTGTCTTCAGCCCTCAGAGCGGATGCGCGTGGAGATCCTGTCCCTCAGCCTCCTGCCGGAGGGCCGCGTGGCGCGGGACAGCAGCGTGACCCGCCTGTTCGTGGAGTACGCCCTCTTAGACCTGCCCACCGAGGAGACGCCCCTGTCCCTCCCCAAGCCGCCACGGGGCAAGAACATCAACTACAACTACAGCAAAGGTGAGCAGCGCCCCCCCCCCAGGATGTTTGTGGAGCTGTGTGGACTCACTGGTGATGTCTCACAGTCGTCCCCGTGGACGCCGAGAACAACGGCGCGAGGCGGCGGCTGCTGAGGGCGGTGCTGGAGGGCAGGAAGCCTCAGATGGAGCGGTGAGCCCCCTCGTATCCTAGCAACGCCTCTCCTCGTCACACACACTCCAACTCCAACAACAATTCTTCATTCACTCACAAGCTTCACTCATCATGTCACCATCCATCGGCCTCTGAAGGAGCCCCGGGCTCGTTAGTAAACTCTTGTGTGTGTGTGTGTGTGTGTGTGTGTGTGTGTGTGTGTGTGTGTGTGTGTGTGTGTGTGTGTGTGTGTGTGTGTGTGTGTGTGTTAGAATCTGCTTTACCGTCGTGAGCGAGCCTCCGGAGGAAGAGGAGGACGGGGAGTGTGAAGAAGTCGGGGTGGCCTTTGTGAGGATTCCTGATATCCTTGAACAACAGAGGGACCTGACAGAGACCAACCTGAGCAGTGAGGACACACACACACTCACACACACACACACACACTCACACAAACACACACACACACACTCACACACACACTCATTCACACACACTCTCACACACACACACACTCTCACACAAACACACACACTCACACACACACTCACACACACACTCATTCACACACACTCTCACACACACACACTCTCACACAAACACACACTCTCACACACACTCACTGTCTCCTTCAGTCCTGGACCTGGAGGACAGCTCTGAGACTCTCGGCACCCTGACTGTGACCGTGGAGGCTCTGGAGGCGCTGCAGGCCGTCCTGGGGGACCAGGACCAGGACCAGGGCCAGGACCAGGACCAGGACCAGGACCAGGACCAGGAGACTCCCGTCACCTCTCTGCTCCACTGACATTAGGGAGGCCTCACCGGACCT
>CAJVRN010000014.1:230000-240000 GCA_911728415.1 Lagocephalus sceleratus | reverse complement strand
ACACTCACACACACACACCAAACACACACAAACACTCACACACACACACACACACACACACCAAACACACACACACACACACACACTGTTTCAGGGTCTTCCCTGTCCAGTCTGGGTTTTCCTCGAGGCCTTGGGCCTGGTGGACCGGACTCCGACACCCCCCGTGTGTCCCCGTGTGTGTGCCCCCCCGTGTGTGTGCCCCCTCGTGTGTGTGCCCCCCCCGTGTGTGCCCCCCCGTGTGTGTGCCTCCCCCCGTGTGTGTGCCCCCTCCCCGTGTGTGTGCCCCCGTGTGTGTGTGTGCCCCCTCGTGTGTGCCCCCCTCAGGCAGCGGCTCCATCGACCCCGACGAGCTGCGCACCGTCCTGAAGTCGTGCCTGCGCGAGAGCGCCATCTCGCTGCCGGAGGAGAAGCTGGACGACCTGACGCTGGCGCTCTTCGAGTCGGCCGACCGCGACCGCAGCGGCGCCATCACCTTCGAGGAGCTGAAGGCGGAGCTGGAGACCTTCCCCGAGGTCATGGAGAACCTCACCATCAGGTGGGACCTCCTCGCCGCCCCCCTTCAGGTGAGGCCGCGTCACCAGGCGTCTGACCCCTGACCCCGCCCCCCCCCCCCCCCCGCCAGCGCCGCCAACTGGCTGAAGCCCCCCGACCTGGACCACAAGAAGCAGCGCCGCACGCCGCGCTACCTGACGCGCGCCTACTGGCACAACAACAGCCGCAAGCTGCTCTTCCTCTGCTCCTACGCCGCCTTCAGCCTGCTGCTCTTCGCCGGCGCCGTGCTGCAGCACCGCCGCGGCGGCGGCTGGTTCATGGTGGCCAAGGGCTGCGGCCAGTGCCTCAACTTCAACTGCACCTTCGTCATGGTCGGCGAAACCGCCGCCGCCGTCGCCGCCGGTTTCGCCCCCCCTCCCCCCGACCGAGGCGCTGACGTGCGCGTGCGCGCAGGTGCTGATGCTGCGGCGCTGCCTCACCTGGCTGAGGGCCACCTGGGTGGTGAGGGTGCTCCCGCTGGACCAGAACATCCTGCTGCACCAGATCGTGGGCTACGCCGTCCTCTTCTACACGCTGCTCCACACCACCGCCCACGTCTGCAACTTCGGTACCGACCGCCGCCGCCACCCTGCCCCCCCACCGCCGCCCCGAGGGAATCCAGATGTTGGAAGGCGTGTGTGTGCTCCAGTGCAGCTGTCGGAGAGCAGCGGCTTCAGCCTGTGGGAGTACATGCTGACCACCAGGCCGGGCATCGGCTGGGTCGGGGGCACGGCCTCCCTCACCGGGGTCGTGCTGCAGGTCATCATCTGCCTCATGGTGCTCTGCTCCAGCACGTTCGTGCGCCGCAGCGGACACTTCGAGGTGCGGGGGGTCGGGGGTTTGGGGGGTTAACGGACGTGTTTGGGAGCAGCCAGCAGCGTTTGTTTAGTCGAACAAGACGTTAAAAGATGCGATTATCACAAACGTGACGCTTTAGTAACTCTTTAGGTTGGTGGCTGGCGCCCTCGTGTGGACACGAAGCGTTACTGCACCCCCGAAACCGGTTTGACAGTCGGATGTCTTTTTTCTATTTTGAGGATACGTTTACATTTTTAGGCTTTCTATTTATATATATCTAGGGTTATTATTATATTTGGGAGCAGTGAGCAGCGTTTGTTTAGTCGAACAAGACGTTAAAACGATGCGATTATCACAAACGTGACACTTTAGTAACTCGGTAGGTTGGTGGCTGGCGCCCTCGTGTGGACACAAAGTGTTACTGCACCCCCGAAACGGGTTCGATAGTATAACAGGATGTTTCTATTTTGAGGATACGTTTACATTATTAGACCTGGTATATATATATATATATATAATATATATATATATATATATAGGGTTTTATTATTATTATATTTATATTGGGACGTTAAAACGCCGCAATTATCACAAACGTGACACTTTAGTAACTCGGTAGGTTGGTGGCTGGCGCCCTCGTGTGGACATTATGTGTTATTGCACACACGGAAACCGGTTCGATAGTCAGATGTTTTTACTTTGAGCATACTTTTACATTTTTAGGAATTATGTTTATATATTTATAGGGTTTTTATTATATTTGGGAGCAGTGAGCAGCGTTTGTTTAGTCGAACAAGACGTTAAAACGATGCAATTTTCACAAACGTGACGCTTTAGTAACTCGGTAGGTTGGTGGCTGGCGCCCTCGTGTGGACACAAAGTGTTACTGCACCCCCGAAACCGGTTTGACAGTCGGATGTCTTTTTTCTATTTTGAGGATACGTTTACATTTTTAGGCTTTCTGTTTATATATATAGGGTTTTTATTATATTTGGGAGCAGTGAGCAGCGTTTGTTTAGTCGAACAAGACGTTAAAACGATGCGATTATCACAAACGTGACACTTGAGTAACTCGGTAGGTTTGTGACTGGCGCCCTCGTGTGGACATTATGTGTTATTGCACACACGGAAACCGGTTCGATAGTCAGATGTTTTTATTTTGAGCATACTTTTACATTTTTAGGCTTTATGTTTATATATTTATATCGAGGGTTATTATATTATATTTTGGAGCAGCCAGCAGCGTTTGTTTAGTTAAAAAAGACGTTAAAACGATGCGATTATCACAAATGTAATGCTGAAGTAACTCGGTAGGTTGGTGACAATACATTTTTAGGCTTTCTATTTATATATCGAGGGTTATTATTATTATATTTGGGAGCAGCCAGCAGCGTTTGTTTAGTCAAAAAAGACATTAAAACGCCGCAATTATCACAAATGTGACGCTTTCGTAACTTGGTATGTTGGTGACTGGCGCCCTCATGTGGACACGAAGCGTTACTGCACCCACGGCAACCGGTCCGATAGTATAACAGGATGTTTTTATTTTGAGGATACGATTACATTTTTAGGCTTTATATATTTATATCGAGCGTTATTATTATAGATATTATAAGTATAGGTCTCATATATATATATATATAGAGAGAGAGAGAGAGAGATATACATAGATACATAGATATCTATAGGAGGATAGATAGATAGATATATAGAAATAGATGGATGGATGGATGTCCTGACCAGTGGTGTGTCCACAGGTCTTCTACTGGTCCCACCTGTCCTACGTCTGGGTCTGGTCCCTCCTCATGGTCCACTGCGCCAACTTCTGGAAGTGGTTCGTGGTCCCCGGCTTCGTCTTCGTGCTGGAGAAGATCGTGGGGATCGCCGTGTCGCGGATGGGAGGCCTCTACATCGTGGAGGTCAACCTGCTGCCGTCCAAGGTGAGGGCCCCCCCCCCGGGACGCCGCGCGGCGCCCTCGGGGGCGGCGCCGTCACTGGCCTGTCCGTGTCCAGGTGACCCACCTGGTCATCCGGAGGCCGCAGTTCTTCCACTTCAAACCGGGCGACTACATCTACATCAACGTCCCCGAGATCGCCAAGTACGAGTGGCACCCGTTCACCATCAGCAGCGCGCCGGAGCAGTCAGGTAGGGGGGGGGGGGGTCCGAGGGGCGCCGCAGGTGCAGTCATGACCACGACCTCCGACCTCCGACCTCAGACGCTCTGTGGCTGCACATCCGCTCGATGGGCCAGTGGACCAACCGCCTGTACGAGTACTTCAGGCAGCCCGACGGCTTCAGCACCAAGAGGCTGTCGGCCAGTCTGAGGAGGCACCGCCAGCACCTCAAGGCCCAGGTCCGCCCAGTCCTCCCAGTCCCCCCCCAGTCCTCCAAAGTTCCACCAGTCCTCCTCCCAGTCCCTCTAGTCCCCCCAGTCCTCCCCCCAGTCCCTCTAGTCCCCCCAGTCCTCCACCAGTCCTCCTCCCAGTCCCCCAGTCCCCCCAGTCCCTCTAGTCCCCCCAGTCCTCCTCCCAGTCCCTCTAGTCCCCCCAGTCCCCCCCCAGTCCTCCACCAGTCCTCCTCCCAGTCCCCCAGTCCCTCTAGTCCCCCCAGCCCCCCCCAGTCCTCCCCCCAGTACCCCCAGTCCTCCCAGTCCCTCTAGTCCTCCTCCCAGTCCCCCAGGTCCTCCTCCCAATCCCCCCCAGTCCTCCCAATCCCTCTAGTCCCCCAGTCCTCCTCTCACCCCCCCCCAAGTCCCCCCAGTCCCTCTAGTCCCCCCAGCCCCCCCCCCAGTTCTCCCAGTCCCTCCAGTCCCCCCAGTCCTCCTCCCAGTCCCTCTAGTCCCCCCAGCCCCCCCCAGTCCTCCCCCCAGTACCCCCAGTCCTCCCAGTCCCTCTAGTCCTCCTCCCAGTCCCCCAGGTCCTCCTCCCAATCCCCCCAGTCCTCCCAGTCCCTCTACTCCCCCAGTCCTCCTCTCACCCCCCCCAAGTCCCCCCCAGTCCCTCTAGTCCCCCCCAGTCCCCCCCCAGTCCTCCCAGTCCCTCTAGTCCCCCAGTCCTCCCAGTCCCCCAAGTCCCCCCAGGTCCTCCTCCCAGTCCCCCCCAGTCCTCCCAGTCCCTCTAGTCCCCCAGTCCTCCCAGTCCCCCAAGTCCCCCCCCAGTCCTCCCCCCAGTCCCCCCAGTCCTCCCAGTCCCCCAAGTCCCCCCCAGTCCTCCCCCCAGTCCCCCCCAGTCCTCCCAGTCCCCCAAGTCCCCCCCCAGGTCCTCCTCCCAGTCCCCCCCCCCAGTCCTCCCAGTCCCCCCCGTCCCCCCCAACTCTCCCTCTGGTCTCGTCCTCAGGAGGACCTGTTCGTCTCCTCCAAGTCCGCCGACGCCGTCGCCTCCAACGAGGACGACGACGTGGAGCTGATGACGTACCGCCAGCGCGGCCCCGCCCCCGACGGGGCCTCGCCCGAAGCCCCGGCCCCGGCAGAACCCCCCCCCGACGAGCTGGGTCCGGCAGAGAGAGGAGAGGCCCCGCCGCTCAGAGAGGTCGGGGGGGGGAGGGGGGGGGGGTCAAAGGTCAAAGGTCAAACCAACGTGTCCCTCCGCTTTCTGCTGCAGGTTTCTGTGAAGTTTGGAGACAACCACAGGTTCTGCAACATCAAGGTGGGTCGCCACGCGTCCTGGATGAGTGTAGGTCACACACGCGGGGGGGTTCGGGCCCCCCCTCGGAACCGGCGTGAGTAGCAGTGACCGCGAGCGGCCACCAGGGGGCGCCGGTCGACCCGCGAGGCGGGTTTTATCCAGAGTTTGAGTTTTTAACTCTTCCAGCAGATGAAGGGAAACTCCTAAAGGGGTCCTTAATCTGGATTACGACGCCCCGCCGCCCGCGCCGACTCTGACCCCCGACCTGTCCCTCGTTCCAGTGTTACGTGGACGGGCCCTACGGGACGCCCACCAGGCAGATCTTCGCCTCCGAGCACGCCATCCTGATCGGGGCGGGCATCGGCATCACGCCGTTCGCCTCCATCCTGCAGAGCATCATGTACAAGTGAGAGACGTCTCCCCCTGGACCCCCGCCCCCCCAGGACCCCCCAGCCCCCCCCCAGGACCCTCGCCCCCCCCCAGGAGGGACCGTAACCCCGCCCCTCGTCCACAGGTACCGCAGGAGGAAGCAGAACTGCCCCAACTGTAACTACTCCTGGTGCGAGAACCTGAAAGACAGCGACATGAAGCTGCGCAAGGTAAGAGGTGACCACCTCGTCTCTGGGGGGGGGGGGCAGACGCTGACGGGGGGGGGGTCTGAACCCGGCAGGTGGACTTCATCTGGATCAACAGAGACCAGAAGTCCTTCGAGTGGTTCGTGAGTCTGCTGACCAAGCTGGAGATGGACCAGGCCGACGAGGAGCCCGAAGGTGAGGCGGGGGGGCGGGGGGCACCTGTGGCGGGGGGTCACGACCTTCTGTCCGCCAGGGCGCTTCCTGGAGATGCACATGTACATGACGTCGGCGCTCAGCAAGAACGACATGAAGGCCATCGGGCTGCAGATGGCGCTGGACCTGCTGGCCAAGAAGGAGAAGAGGGACTCCATCACGGGCCTGAGGACGCGCACGCAGCCGGGGAGGCCCGACTGGGGCAAGGTGGGGCGCCGCGCCACGCCGCCACGCGCGCACGCCGTCCCTCGCGCGCCCACCGAAGCCCACGTGTGTGTGTGTGTGTGTCAGTTGTTCCAGAAGGTGTCGGAGGAGAACAAAGGGAAGGTCCACGTGTTCTACTGCGGCTCCCCCGCCCTCGCCAAGGTCATCAAAGCCCAGTGCGAGCGCTTCAAGTTCAACTTCTACAAGGAGAACTTCTGAGCAGGCCTCCTAGGTGACCCCCCGGTGACCCCCCGGCGACCTCCTGGAGCCTTCACGCTCATCAAAGCTCACGCGACAGGAAGTTTCTTTCATGTAGCAGCTCCCGCGTAGACTCCGACTTCCCACGGTTTGGATCAGGAACGCTCCGGGAAGGCGTCTTTCCTCATTCTTTTCTCTCTCCCGGTTTTCCGTTTGAGCGACGTCCCGCCTGCTACCTTTGAGGTCGAAACCCGCGGACCTCTCGCCACCGTGACGGCTGCTCGCCGCCGTCTCTTCATGCAAACGTCTGAGAATTCTTTGGTGAAATCTCCCAAAATGTGACAAACGTCTGACCCGAAAAGCTGCCATCTGCTTTTAGCTGCGTTCTTTCTCGTCGGTTTTGACTTTCGTGTTATTAATGTGTACAAAATTAATAAAAGCTATCATCTTTTTCCCCCCGTCTCACATATTTACTGTCATAAACCTTTAATAAGGTTCTTAAAGATTGAATAACAGGCGTTTTTACTCATTTTCAATGTCTCAATATCATTAATTCTTCTTCATATGTGTTTTATTGTATTAAATTCCTCTGATGTAAGATCATAGGTTGTCCAATTTGATCAATAATAGTAGTAAATCTTTATTTTTCAGATCATCAATTTTCTGATTAAATGAGTTCTGGGATGCTATAAAAAAACCCAGGCGTGTTAATCGATCACAGAGCGGATCGCCCCCCCTCCGGTGCCGTTTACGCCATCTTCAAATGAAATCGCCTGCGAACGAAGCTCGGAGGGTAAAATAAAGAAAGACGAATAAAAACAAGTACGAAAGTTCGGCTCGGTCAACGAAAACGTTCCCCCCTCGCGTTTGGAAGGGGTAGCGAGGTACTAGTCGATCGGCCGTCCGCTGATAAGCCTGGCCGTGGCTGGCTAGCGGGGGAGCTAGTTGCGCAGCAGCCGCGTCTCGACGGCCGCCGCCGGACCCGACCGCCCCAGGACGCCCCCCCTTCCTCGGCCGAGGCCCATGACCCGGGCCGGGGGCCCCTAACGGACGCACCGGCCCACCCCCCAGGCGCCCAGACCCCCCCGCCGCCCCGCGGGTCCAGCCCTTCGCCGCCGCTAGCGCCGCCGCGGCCGGATCGATGGCGGAGCCGGGGAGGGCTCGGCCCCGGGGAGGTAGGCCCGCAGCCCCTCGACCCCCCCCACACAGCCCCTCGGCCCCCTCTCGGACACCCCCCACCCCGTTAAAACGACCCCCCTCACCAACCCCCCGGGCCCCGGCGGAGCCGTTAGCCGCCTTTAGCCCCCCGAGCTAACGATGCTAACGTAGCCTCTTTATTTTTACGCGTTTCTGCTTCGATCCGGTTTTTTTTCCTCCTTTTTTTTTTCTCCCCTTTTTTATTTTCCTCCTTTAAAAACACGAACTCGCGCAGCCTGCACCGACCGAAGCCTCCTCCCGTCCCGCTTCCGGGTGTAAAGCTTCAAACCGTGTGTGTTTATTTTGTGTGTTTTTGCCCCTCGCCCTGAACTCTCCCCCGTTCCTCACTCTCTCCGTCCGCCCCCCCCTCACCTGTGCAGGTGACAGGTGTGCTCGGTGAGGTGAGGTACCTGGGGACGCTTCCATTGAGGGCAACACCCCCCCCCCACGCCTCCTGTTTTCCCTCAGAATGAAGCTCAACTTGTGTGTTTTTATTATGTTAATGAGCCTTTTTGAGCTCCTCAAACCAACGTGACGCGCTCGCGTCCCCTTCGCTTCGACGCCATCGCGGTGACGCCTCAACAACCGGAGGGTCGCCGTTCAAACGGTGAGGAGGGCCGACCTCCGGTCTTCCCATCCCGGTTGATCGGGACCCCGGGAGGCTCGCCGTCGCCGCCGCGCCGGAGGGTGGAATCGCTCGACGCCCTGGAAGAAGGGGGGGCACGCGTAGACGAGGCGGAGGGCGCTGACCTCCCTGACGGGAGCGCTTTCGTCCCGGACGCAAATATTTGGACGCCTTCCGACGTCCGGGTCATCCCCGAAACGCCGCCGTTAACGCGAGAAAACGGCGTTTACGGGAGCGCGTCGTGGCGTTAGGGACGGCGCCCGTGAGCACAGCCGCCGTTACCACGGAGCCCAGAGGCCTGAACACAACAGTAATTACCACGAATGGGCTGTAATCGCGGTCTTTCGGGGGGGCGCGGCGGCCTGGTGGCGCCGCCCAGACGTAATCCGCTCGTTCTCGATGTGGGAAGAACCGAGCGGGCGCCGAGGCGTTGGGTCGAGAAGCGGGCGAATGTGTTGGGAGGTGACCTTTTTCTGGAGGGTAACGTGGATCCCTGATGCCCAGATTAAATGTCGGTGACGTTCTTTGGTGTAAAACAAAAGGACCTTCGAGGACCCCCCCCCACCCAAACGAGCTGCGTAAGCTCCGCCCACAAGTGCGAGGGTTATTCAAATCGGGCGATTCAAATCGGGCGGCCCAAAGAGCTCCAGCTGGACGTCGCGCGGACATCGACCCGGTGTTTTCCCGACTCGTTTCCTTCTTCCCCGCCTAACCCCCCTCTGCCCCCCCCAGTGTAGACGCTGCATGGCGACAGGCGGGGAGCAGCGGGATTGATCAGCCCATCGCCTGAAGCCGCCGGACGCATCATGGCCTCGCGCCAGAGGAACTCTGTCCGCATCCTCTCGGGCCGGGAGCGCGGCTCGCAGACGTGCGGCTCCCAGAGGCTCCTGCAGCTGCTGGTGGAGGAGAAGGTGCGCTGGATGAAGTGGCAGAGCCAGGTGGGAGCCCGCGTCGCCTCCGCCCGCGGCGCCTCCGCCCGCGGCGCCTCCGCCCGCCCGCCGCGGCGTCGCTGACGAACCCGTTTTTGTGTTTCCGAGACAGAAAGTGGAGCTACCCGACAGCCCCCGCTCCACCTTCCTGCTGGCGTTCAGCCCCGACAGGTGAGCGCGCCGTCAGAGGGAGGTTCTCCTGGGGGGGCCCGGGGCACGCTGGGGGGGGCAGCTATGCGGAAAAACGGGAAGTGCTCGCTCGAGGCGGGCAGATCGGGAAGTTGTCGCCGTGGGGGGGGGTTTGCTGCGTGAAGGGGAAGTGCCTCGGTGACTGCGAGGTTCAGGAATTCAAAATTCTGCGCGTCTGAGTTGGAGCTGAGAGCTTTTTAGAGCTCGCTGACTGACCCCCCGACCCCCCCCAGGACCCTGATGGCCTCCACGCACGTCAACCACAACATTTACATAACGGAGGTGAAGACGGGGAAGTGCCTGCATTCTCTGGTGGGCCACCGCAGGACCCCCTGGTGCGTGACCTTTCACCCCACCATCCCCGGCCTGGTGGCCTCCGGGTGCCTTGATGGCGAAGTCCGTATCTGGGACCTGCACGTGAGTGTTCGCTCCGCGGCGGGCGAAGCCGTGGCGGCGAGCGCCCCCGTCGAGCCGTGTGGTGTGTTTTTTAAACTCTCTCAGGGCGGCAGCGAGAGCTGGTTCACGGAGAGCAACGTCGCCATCGCCTCGCTGGCCTTCCACCCGACCGCCCAGCTCCTCCTGATCGCCACCAACAACGAGCTGCACTTCTGGGACTGGAGCCGCCCCGAGCCCTTCGCCGTGGTCAAGACGGGCAGCGACACGGAGCGGGTCCGGTGGGTCCAGCTCCCCCCGAGCGTTTGTGCGGCGTCGGGCCCTCGGCTCTGATGTTTGTGTCTCTCGTGTGTGTGTGTGTGTGCGTGTGTGTGTGTGTGTGCGTGTGTGTGTGTGTGTGTGTGTATGTGGTGTGTGTGTATGTGTGTGTGTATATGTGTGTGTGTGTGTGTGCACGTGTGTGTGTGTGTGTGTGTGTGTGTGCCCGTGTATGTGGGTGTGTGTATGTGTGTGTGTGTGTGTGC